>BMAV01025861.1:59731-113716 GCA_019973955.1 Trichonephila inaurata madagascariensis
AATACGAGCAGACGACAATGTTTAGGATAGACTGAATACTAGAGATAAACTGCAGAACGGGATTAGTCATCAATGCAAGTGGCCAGAATGGATGGTTATATTTTTCCTTTTAAAAAGGGGTGTACATTCAATTTCCCCTATCCAACGAATTTTTTTCTCATAGATTCCAAGCTGCATCTGATTTTCAGTAGCATTAACACTGGAAAAATAGTGCGGCTTAGATACCAATAAATACGATAGTTTCTTTGACTTTGTGTTGAATTCATTCTATTAATCATTTCAATGAAGGAATGTGCCAATTTAAAAATTAGTCAGAATCAATTTTATGGTACGAATATAAAAGCATACTAGTTTATATGTATAAAAATATATCTGGCAGTATTCTTTGAATTTTTATTCATCAAAACCAGTTAATGTAAATACTTGTAGATATTCTATTTATCTAAAGGTGAGCAATTGAATATTAAGTTCTAAGAGTCATTAGGTTCTTAATTTATAGGTATTGGTGTATTTATAAAGATCAAAAAAGGTTTTTTTAAACTTGTACACAATACAGTAACAGATAGAACTGAAATAAAGGCATATAATTGAGTTCCTTATATAAATCTGTGTAACACACATAAACTCAGTGGCACAACAGCCCATGAGGGCCAGGGCCCACAGTGCCCATCCCAGTATACGTGACCATTGGTCGCTGAGGTGCATAAGCAGATGTCCTAATCAGGTGGTCAGTCTGAAGCGAGACCCCCAGTGTTAGTACCCAAGTAAGCTTGATACTCATCAATCGACCTATTGTAGTAGGGATGAAAGGCTGAGTCGGCTTTGCCCAGCCTGGGAACAGAACCTGAATCTGTGGTGTGGAAGCGCGAAGCGTTACCACTGGGCCTTGTAATACATATAAATGGCACATTTAAAGAGATAAATATTTGTGTAGTTTTGCTAATTTAAAAAGAAATGTATTTTAGTTATTTGTTTCAAAAAATTAATGTATTATATGACATTTTTAATGTTAATGTTGTTTAGTGCATTTATTTTAATGAAGTCACTTTGATATTTTAGTACAAGTCTTGCAAGAAAAATTTCTTCATAATTTTTAATCACATTAGTTACATATCTGCTTTTAAATTTTGTTTTCAACTTTGAATATTCTAATTTGATGTTTGCAAAAAGTAAGAAGAAATTTAACAATAAACGTCTATCCATCATTGTTAATATATGTGGAGAAAAAAATATTTTCATTTTCTGATGTGTAATCTACTTACAATCTGTTAAATGTCTCAAAAAAACACATCGATATCTATATTGCCAGAGTGAAGGAGAAAAATAAGCTAAGTGACAGCTGATCATATGGTGCAGTAACAGATTGCAAGGGGAAAAGAATCAGGATGATGCAGAATTCTCTTTTTAGTTATCCTATTGGTCAGTGTTTTTTGCAGGTAACTAATAATCTCATCAACTTCATAAACTTGTGTGATTGGAGTTATATAATAAAGCAATTCACAATCTATATATAAAATTGCCACTTTTTAGGAACAGTAATGTCGTTTAAATTATAACAAAATGTAACAGTACATGTACAAGCTCTTATTCCTATATGATGCCCACTTGTTTAATCTGTATCTATTCTGTTCCTGTGTTTATCTACATCTGATAATCTGTTTAGGCGTATAAACAGTGTGCAGAACTAACCATTGAGCCACTTCATTGGATTTGTTCAGGAGACTTATTCCTTATAACTTCATTTTTTTTATATATATACAAGGAACTTCACGAAATTCCTTTCTTGTGGGTTTTGTATCTCTTTCTTCCACACTCTGGTTTTACTGCATTCTCTTCAATGTCACCTTTTTTCAATTTCGATACTTCGGCTTTCAGACTTATTGCTTTTCTATGTGGCTCTAATAGCAGAATGGCCATGGGTTGGAATCCTGGTTCGATTGAAAACCCACCATATAGAGGGGCTAATGCAAATTAAATTTGTCTGGGTTTAAAATCCTCACATTGGCATTGTGTGAAAGTTTGGAGAGTGGAGTGCTAGCTCGGGTGTCATCCTCAATTTGACGGAGGCTCAACGTTACGAGGTTCGTTGCCAATTGCATTATGTAACTTCAGAGTGTGACATTAATAAGCACCACTCATGCTACTTCTATTCGAGTACAGTTTTGATTTTCACATTTTCAAGTCAGCGGTATTGAACCAGGGGCCTAACTACCGTCGTATCAATGATACGGGACCCCGAAGCTTCAGGGGCCCCAAAAATGCGTAAGCAAAAAAATCGTATGTCAAGGTGCCCTCAAGGAATTCTGATATAGGGCCTAGCTACGTCAGTGTATTGAACTCTTATGGACCTAGTGGATGTAGTGCCATAAACCAAGTACAGTTTCTTCCAATTCTTTTTCCTTTACCAATGTAAAAATCCATCTTGTAAAGGTTTATGTAGCTCTCTCACAACATCCTGACAAGTCGACTATACTTTGTAATTTTTCCAGGGTTGTATATTCGAAAAATCTCAGGCTTCTCTATGAAATCATTTCGTTGTACAAAGACTTGCTTTTGTCTGCATATTGTCCTTACTAGGGGGAAATAATCTAGCACAAGTTGAATTTGAAGATTCCCAAAACATCTGTCTATTTTCAGATATTAAAGTGCCATTATATCCACATCTTTATTCGAATCTTTTTTGGTCTATAGTATTCTAAAATATTGGGTAGTTCCTTTTTTGAAGTGATAACTTCTATTGGCGCGATTTGCTGGAGAGTGAACTTGACTGAACGTCACGCTCATTCGGGTTTTTTCGCCTTCAGTCGGAAATACACACCCCTAAAAAGGAAAGGAGGGACGTTTCCCCCCGCCACTCTTCTGCGCGGTATTTTGTTCCCCCACCAATACGCCGTAAAAGTTAAGTTCCTAGCTTCCATCTAAGTGAGGCTCCCCCCTACTAAAATGAATGCGGGATTCTTTCTAATCTTAGTTGAAGCATGAAAATGAAATGTAATATTTTTAAAAAATAGGCTTAGAGAGAAAGAGAAAACTTGCACTAGAATTAAACATAAAATGTAGAAAAAGGACAAATTTTTACAGAACTAAGTAAATAGTATAATTATCATTAGCAATATTGCAGTGATCTCAAGAATAAAAATCTATTTTTGTAAGTGAATCGCAATAATTTCATAAGTGAATAGCAATGAACAACTGTTCTATTAATCACATTACTTAATTTTTTTTTTTTTTTTTTTGAGTAAAAATAAAATTAAGTACACAGGTATTAAGAAAAAATTACATTAAATACAAGAAAACAAAATATAATTAAGAAGACTTTCCTTGCAGCAGCACCGGATATATTTGTACAAAACTGCCATACAATGACAAAAGGGCTAATATAAGCCAGAGATTGTGATATAAATCCTTTGATAAATTCCCTTTTTAAAGGTTTTGACCTAGATTCCTCTCTTCCCAAGTAACTACCTGTCTTACTATCCCTTTGCTTAAATTAATTTGTAGATAGAATTGAATATTATTAAATTACAACCAAAATTCACAAAGCCGGAATGGGTCTTCTGAACAAATTATTATGATTTTAAGTGGGAATTTTTAAGTAGATTTTTCAAAAGACAAACCAAAACCTTTAGTTGATTTTTTAAAATCAAAATTCAATTTAATTATGTCAAATGAAGTACGGAACAGTGCTTGACGGAGTTTTTTTTTATAGATATTTAAATAAAATTTTGAATCTAAAGGATTTACAACCTATTTCAGCTACCATAAACCTATTGTTTCCTTAGAATACAATTAATTCCCAAATATGATTGTATATTTCACACAAAAATATTACTTTGTGAGTACAGACATAAGAATAAATAATTTTATAGGACTACTAATATCCCCTTGTTTTTAATTCACCTAACAAATCCCTGAAATAACAGAAACGTGTGGTCATAAGCACACGCATTTTATTTATTTTTTTAATCTGACCATGTAGAAGAATAAGGTTAAGGAATTTTCGTTGCCTTTTTAATGCAATCACTTGAATGCTTTAGGTACTGTTTTAAATTTCACAATTCATTGTAAAAAAATTTCTATCAAGTTCTCTCTGCTTTGGAGTTTAGCTTTAGGTAAGTACACGTTTTACAAACACGAGATACCCCGTAACCTTACCCCCTTTTATTTGTTTTGGGGAATTATGATTTTTCTGTAAGGTTTACAGAATTATATTAACTTGCTATGGTTTCGTTACTCCCTCTTCAATATAATTTCTATCGATTGAAAAATAAAATATTTAAAAAATTCATAAACTTTAACACTTTTAAGGCGTGTTAATGCTAATTAACTGGGTGTCTAGCTCATGTCATACGTATTTACCTCTTTTCTAGCCTCTCACTTGACGGGTTCTGTTTAGGCACGAGAAAGGTCATAGCAAGAGATGTTAGTGCGTCGTCGGCAAGGCTTTTAGGAATGTTCTGGAGGTTGAGAGTCGTGTTTGCGGATGGCTAGCCCTTGTGGGGATTGTTGTCCATTTTAGGAAATTGGACCTGAATACATTATAGGAGGTCTGTTAAACGTCCACTCTGCATATTAAAATGTTTTGCAGGAATCCGTACTCCTTGGGAAGTAAAATAGAACTAAAAGAATATCTGATTTTCTTCTGTTATGGAGACATTTTAATATTCCGTGTGTCCGCCCAAGTTCGTTGTCTCCCCAATAATTTATGAACGACAAGAGCAATAGTCATAAATTGGGGTCTAGGTATTGTAAAATTGCCATGTGCTACAAAAACAAACTGCTTGCAGCACTACCTGGCAGATAAATTTGAAGTTAGCATTCTTATCTCAAAAACAGTACGAGATGCAAGAAAAAAGTCAATTAAAATGTTCAGTATTATCGATTACAAAAAAAAAAAAAATCTTATGCTCAAAAATAATACAAATAAAAAGCACCTTCTGGAAATGATGCTCATCTATCGGTCATTCTAAAAGCGGTGTCCTTCAGCAACAATACACATCGGACATGGGTTTCGCATTTCTCACAGCACTTCAACATGTCAAGTGACACACTGGCACAAGCATACGAAATTCGATTTCGAAGTTCCCACAGTGTTGATGGAAGGGTTGCATACACTCGTTTTATCTCCACACAAAAAAGTTCAGTGGATTTAGGTTGGGTAACCATGCAGACCATTCAACGCAACCAGCATACCCAATGACTTGTGTGATACTTTGTGCTGCAGGACACGGTTGTGTTGGAACCATACATCCCGGAAATCACTCAACGGTAAATCTTCTAGAAAATCAGGTAGTACATCCTTCAGTAATGACAAGTATAGGGATCCCGTTAACGTGCCCTCGTAAAATACCAAGCCTATCAGTCTGTTTTTGAATATTCCACACCAGACATTAGTCAACCAGTGAACTTGATGTTGAACTTCGACAGCACATCTGTTACTATTCAGCGACCAGAAAAGAATGCTCTGCTTATTGTGCATAGTATTACGCTCAAAGCATGTCTCGTCCATTCATATGATGTTGGCTGGACCTCCAAGAGGTTCATAATGAAGTTGCAGCACTAATCATGGTGTCTCTGATTATCCCCTGCCATTAGTGCCTGCGAAGATGTTGAACGGTGTAAGGATGAGCACCTAGTTCATTCAAGAAAATCCAAATGCGGCTTTTTGAAAGGCCACATTGTGCACTGATTTCTTTGGTGCTGCTCTGAGAATGAGCGAGGGCAAACGCTTATACGTATTCTGGTTACACTCGCTGTCCTACTCTTGATCATATCGTAACGACTGAGTTAGACGGGCAATAACCTGGCATGTGAAGGATATAGCCGCTCAAAGCTAGACGGCCACCTTCACTGTAAATCAAGAGCACCTTGCACTACTCATTGTTAGAAAATGTCGAAATTATTACGAGTTTCAACTTACAACCCTCGTAGAACTATTTTCCTTTATATTTGTGTCTGGCGCAGAGGTATGATGTGCCATTTATTTGCATAACACCGAAATTTGAGCGATGTGCACACCAAATGAGCGTTGAGTTGATGCGCTTGCAAAACAATATTGCATAATCCTCATCATCTAATTTTGTTATGAAAATTGTAAGGACGGCATGCACATTGGCTCGTATTGCAATCACGCAAGCTACCTCTGTGCCACGATCAAGGATGCTCACGAGTGAGACATTTTATCTTCCGCATTCCAATTTTGGGAGTTACGATCCAAATAAATACGCATTTTATGCCTTCAGGGAAAGCGTCTTTGACTAAATCGAAAATGCTGAACAACATTGTAATTGACTTTTTTCACTTATTTCGTACTGTTTTTGTGATAAGTACTCCAAATTTATCCACCAGGTGGAGCTGTAAGTTTTTGTGTGTAATACGTGACAACTTTACTATATCTAGACCTCACTTTTTATGACTATAGCTTTTGCCGTTCACAAATAATTGGGATGATAATTTATTTTAGCGGGCAATATCCTCTTTGTTCCTTGAAGTAGGCCTAAAACCAAAGTTTTCTGGGCTTAATATTAAATATGACAAATTATCGGTTTTGTGTGTATTTTAGAAAAGAAAATATTCAGTGGAAAACGTCACGACAATTCTCATCTGCAAGATTAACTTTTTCCACTATTCATACAGTAAATTTAAGAAAGTATTAGCGATGTGCTCACTGCAGTATTTTCGGCTGCACAAGGAAACTAATCTTGAAATTATATGCAATTGGAAATCACGAAATTTGTTGAATTTATCGCGATAGTTAATTTCTGAATTATTGTACGATACTGGAAACCGATGTGATCGATACTCTCACAACGTTTGATCTGAGCAAGAATATTTTTTAATCACGTTGATCTGTCAAATTCACCAAACTAAACATTTAATATCAATTTTCAACACTCTCCGAGTCTGCAAAAATGCCTTATTTAAACTGTCTAGCCAAATATTTTATTTTTAAAAAAATTTCTATTTTGGATACCAAAGATTAGGCCATTCTGTTTTAACTTGTGCTTGTATTGTATAATTTGCTTATTGGTACATGTATAAATTGCAAGGGGTTACACCGCATACTTCCGGAAATACCTCCACTGCGTAAGAAAATTAAGTTCAAAAAATAATATAAAATCTCCTTTTCTGAAGCAAAGAAATTAACTTGCAGAACCCCAATAATTTGATTTTTCGTTGGAGCTGGAATAGAATATACCAAGACACAAATGATTTCCAAACAAACATTTCAGAAATAACTGTCACTCAAACACTTTTATCTATCTTTCCTTCAGAAAAGTATAATGTTATTTATTAAGCTAAACTCAGTGGCGCAACAGCTTACGGTCTACTGTGCCCATCTAAGTTCTCGCGACCTTAGCCGGTGAGATGTTCCGGTCAGGTGATCAATTGATACTCATTTATTTATACCCACTGAAGGGATGAAAGGTCGCCCTTGCCCAGTCCGGGATTTGTACCATGGACCTGTGGTATGGAAGCGAGATACGCTACCACTGGGATTCTTTATTTACATTACTTCTTTTATCACATAATAATTGAAACGATTTATTTTAAAAATAAGTTTGTAACATTATACAGAAGCATTCTACCCAGTTGCTAAACTATTTAAATATTATGCAGGGTGGTTACAATTAAACTTTTTATAAAAAGCATCCTGTAGCTAAAACGAGTGAAAAAATTGCACAGAACTATTTTCATATTCATTTTCTGACCGATTTCTCAGCAACTCTTTAGTGGCCACTTCACTTTATAAGAAATTCATGTGTAATGATCACCCTTAATTTTTGGCGACACCGAACCTCTTTTTGCAACAAGAAAATATGGCTTCTGACGTAACTACGCCAAAGGAAATAATCGGCAAGCTTGAAGCGAGGGGAGTGAGCATAAAAATTAATTCGTTTTGCGCAGAACAATGAGAAATATCGTTTTCGCAAGTTGGAACTTGCTTCGCCATTAGTAGAATAATGAGGAAGGTAGCGAAATTTAATTACTTCGTTGCTCTCAACTGGAATTTCGACTTATCGAGGATCTTGGAACGCAGAACGTACGAAAGGAGAAACTGAGTAAACATGTTCTTTAAAGTGAAGAGGTCTGGCTGGGAAGGGGGTTAATCCATGAGGCGACTATCCTCATTTTCCAGGTAATAGTTGAACAGCTGAATCCTATGTAGTTAAGCCTTGTTGTCTTTTAAAGGAGCCTAGAAACAATTACACCCTTGGAAAGTTAAACATAAGGCTCTCTAACAGATTTTTATACTTCACAATAACCAGGGAACCATTTTCAACTACATTCAATGATGTAAGACCACTCAACATTATGCTTGCACGAACTATTACATCTCCACCACAGTAGTGATCTTTTCACCAGATTAGGAAGAAACGTTATTGTGCCCCAGGCTCTCTCCAAATACAGGTAGGTTCGAGAATCAGTGTTCAGGTTGAATCCTGGCCAATCTGTAAAAAGCATGATGCTCTACTAAAATTTGATTCAAGATGCATGTTGTCTCCACCACACTAAGCACAGTCTACTGAGCAGTGGCATGGAAACATTGGATCTTCTGAAATGCAGAACTTCAGGCAACTGTGAAACGCGGGTTCCAGTGTCGAGATACAGCTCCCATGAAAGAAATAACAGTCTTGTGTTGCTGTGCTGAAAGTAGCAAACAATGATCTCCATTTGTTGAGGATATGGATCCAGTGTCCACTAAATGCAGATGACAGTGTGTATTACATTGAACTCTGCAGCATTTGTGCTTATGATTGGCCTTCCTCCAATCTACCGATAATACTCAATCTCATTCCCCGTCATCCATACATTTGTGGCTACTCATTTTAGCCCTATACCTGATAAAATACTCTTGCCACAAACACAACAAATGTTGTGGAGGTGTATGAGCACACAAATTGCTGACAAACCTTTGTGACTTATCTCTTCCATTGTCACAGATCTGCAAAGTGTAAGCTTGTTCATTTGAATCTGATTAATACCTTTAGTACAAAGTACTTTTTTTTAAAAATGGACAATTCTCTAATTTTACATACAAATAAATACATTTTGCTTAAATATCTGTCAGTGTGAAGATTATTGTATTTTGAAATAAGAATTTTTAAACCATGTTATGATCATCATGGCAAATAGATATAATTAAAGCTATAGTAATTTATTGAAAACAACATTAGGAAAACTAATGCCAAATCTGATTCCTTTCGAATTTTTTAAAAAAATTATCCCTAAAATTTACCTACAAACCTGAACAATATTTTTCCTGAAATTCCATTCAAAAACCTTTGGTCTAAGTAGTGAAGAAAATTGTGGTTTTTTTGTTAATTAATTATTGTGTATTTAAATGTTTTGATATTTCTTTGATTGGAAGCAAAGAAATTTTCTTACCTTTGTTTTTATTTAAAAATGATCTAGAGTTAGCTATGTTATAGACAATAATAAAAAATGATGATTAGCCACACGTATTAATATAACATAAATTAAAACTACTTGCCATGAGCGTCAAATATTTACAGCATATTTAACAGTCTCTTTAAAAAAAAAACAACAGCAAATTAAAAATTTAGGGTATTGTTCAGATTTTGAATACACTTAAGCAAAACATGCCATTTTATATTTAAAATCAAGCAATGGTTTAAGATTACAGATATATATGTTATTTCTCTATTGTTAATACTTCTGCTATCAGTGATACATTTTGTGAAGCTGCTTTGTTATTTTACAAACTAGTTTAGGTAATGTGAAGGGTTGATTCCATATATAAAACCAATTACTCCATTCATTCCATACATACTGTCATGTCATTTTAAGCAGTTTGCTCTTCAATTAGCACTAAAAGTTTTAAATTAATTGATACAAAACAAAAATTCAAAACTGTATGATTATCCAAAGCAGCAATACAGTCCTGACCATTGCTATCTATGAGTTGAAGGCTCACTAATCACGTAAAATAATTTTAAGACCATGGACTATTTGAGGAGAGAATTGGAAGGCAGCAACATGCCTCTGGAGAATGTCTCACACAAAATAACACAATGTTATCAGTACAAGATCTAATAGTAAAAATTTGATATCCATGGACAAGGATACTTAAAATCGATACAAATTTATTTCATAGAATTCTATTTAATTTTGAATAATTCTGCGACTTATTTTTTTTAGTGTACTTTTTCCATCTTTAGAATTCTTATTTTCTGTGGTTATGGAGAATAGAGTCCTATTGCTAAGTATTAAATTTTAACTAGGACTAATTTTAAAATAACCCAGGTTTTAATTTAATAAAAATTTCTATGCAGTATACACACTTTAGAGAGAAATATCTACATTTTATTATTTGAAAAATAGTTTTATTAGGAGTAGAAACTATAACACCCATAATTCAACATTTGCTGATTATGCCAGGCTTTACAAATAATATTAAAAATTTGGCTCTGGTACAATATTTGTTTATATTAGGTGTTTTTATTAAACAGGTCTAAAATAAGAAATTCTATAATTGCATGCAACTGAAATCAAAACAAATCTCCTTGCAAAAATTCATTTTGCATTGAAATACATTTGCATATAATTTTAAGAGCTTGTAATAATTTATTATAAATTTTAACAGAAATATAGATGTAATAGAATTTGTCTCCCCCACCTTCTTATATTGTAATGTCTGTAGAAGATTATTGTGAAAAAAATTGAACTAACACTTTTTTGTAACAATTTATAATGAAAAATGGCACACGATTTTATGAAACATCCTCACAAAATGAAATATATCTGTACAATCATTCTTTTTTACAATATTTATATTATAAGACACAATGGTTGAGCTTGTTCAAAACACATAAATTATGAGCTTGACAAACTTAGAGAGAAAAAGCAAGAGAGATTGTCTTTTGTTAATGCTTTCTGTTAACAGAATACACAGAAATGAGAGAATCTGTGCTTCCAGCAGCTAAGCTCGCCTAAAAAAACAATATTTAGTTAATTTTGAGCTTTTTCAAATAAGAGAAAATATTTAAATATTAATTAAGTACATGTATTTAATATTTTTACACAGGAATGTTACAAAGAAATTTTATTAAGCTTGCTGAAAATAAAATAGTACTTATAAAGTTCCATATATTTCTTACAAATTCTCTTGATACTATAATATAAAGTTACACACACACAAATCTATGGTAAAGAATCTGAATCATATTAATTTATACCATTAATGACATATATGTATTATTAGTTATACTTACTTTGTATGGATGGAAACCTAGGCAGCTTATTGGGCCAATTCTATGTCCCATAAACCCGTCATGATATTTGATTGTGCTAATATTTTCTCCATTTTGATTAAAAACACTGATAAATTGACTTGCAGCTCCACTTAAAGTAAGAATATTATACATATATTATTAACATATTAGAAAACTTTTTACTATATTTTTGAAGGCTACTAATTTATACTTATACAGCATCTTAATTTGAGTTTAACATTTGAATGTTACAAAATAATGAATAATTAAGTATTCATAATATTATTTAAAATTTCTTAAAAATGAAACATTTTCTTAGAAATTTTTTGGTTACAGTCTTCTCTGTACAACACATTTCTTCAGTCATCTAGCCCTAACCTGGATGGTTTTACCAGCAACAAGAGCAAATTAAGCCAAACAATTTTTTTTCTTCGTAAATTAACAAAAGTGTGATCTTGATTAAAATTAGTAAATGCAAGACAGCAAATATATGTCAAGGAAAAGGTCAAAAGTATAGAACAATTCATTTGATAGCAAACCTCATTGAAACCCTCCTGTTCTTATTAAGCAAAATTAGTGAACTTTAAAGGAGTCATGTTTTACAAGAGCACACAATTTTATATCATAGAATTATGCTTCGTAAGTCCTTCATTGGTGCTTTGTGCTATTATGAATTAATCAATATTTTTTTTTACACTAATCAATAATTTTTGAAAACATTATAAATTGATAGATTGCCATTACGGTTTGTTTTGGCAAATGATTACAATAATCGAAAAACATTCACTTACCGAATCAAATAAATTTTATATCACCACTTTTAAAGCTTTTTCAGCTTTTATGCCATTTTCTTTTTATAACTTGCAAATGTTCATAGATATTTTTTTTCAATATTTAATTAAATCCTTACTATTAACAATGTGATCTAAACAGTATCAATTTACATCATTTCATATTTGATACCTATACAATATTAATCATCTACCTATTTGCAAATTGTAACAAAATCTCGACAAATTTAATTTTCAAGAAAAAATAGATAAATTTAAGTATTAATTTAGATATTCATGAGTCATTAAAAGCTAAAATATACACATACCAAGCAATTAAATCAAGATGAGGATGAATTGCCATAGCAGTCATGCCATGTGCGGGAGGAATGCTTTTTAAACTATTAACTCGTCTTAAATCCCAAAACCTGATATCACCAGCAACACTAAAAATATTTAATGAAAGAATACAACAATTTTCAGCATTTAAGAGATAAACACATCACAGATCAGTAGAGAAAAAAAAAATATATCTTCAATTTTAATATTAGAAAAAAACACAATCTGAATTTTTTCATGAAAGAACTATAATTTAGTACTGTTATGATACATTTTTATAAAAGAATAATTCTTATTAATTCATCAATAAGAAATAGAAATACTACTGCCAAAAATAATTGTCTGAATGCAAAATTAAGTTAAAAACAGAAACAGTGCAATATTTAATAATTTATAATTTTCATATATTATATTAGTTATTATAGCAAAAAATAACTAACTTTTTTACAAGTAAAAAGAGCTGTCTCAAGGTTAGACCTGTTAAATTTTCTTTTATTATATAACTTTATATTTTCGATAACAAAATTGGATTAAAATACAACAATGCTTAATTATTTGATACACCAATGATTAATATTTTTGTATATTATTACAGTGTAACAGAAATTAATTTTAACTCTAAGATTCATAAATTACACAGCAAGTTATTATGAAAAAAAAAAAAAATATTGAAAACTATTTCACCCCTTTGTTTTTTTCATTTACATTTTAAAAACATACAAATAAAAAATAACTTGTTACAGAAAGTGATTGTTACTTTGAAATGAAGTTAACAGGTTTAAGTTCTTTCAAATTAAATTCATTTTTGAAACATCTAAACCTTATGTATTTGAAAATAATAATTTAAAATGACTTCATGTTTAAAACTGGAATAAAATTTAAATTACTATCTTTACAAATCAGTAAAAATTGAAATTACATAAATATAATCCCATGTTTAAACTAAATAGCACAAAATATGGCACGGCGCAATTAGAAAATATTCATTTAAATAAAAAGGTAACCAAATAATATTTTTTAGTTAACATACTAAATGTCTCTTTTTTCTAAATAAAATTTTACATTCAAGATATTTCTTATATTACAAAAATATTACTAAGTTTACTTCTGCAGTTATTACAGTCATCTTTTAAAATAAGTTTTAATTCGAAAATTCAATATAGAGAAAAAAAATATTAATTAAATCGCTAAGAAACTTCAAATGAATTTATGCGCATATTTCTATGAATTCTTACCTTCCACTAATAATCTGACCAAAATTCTGTTTATTTTGTAACATTACATTTACAACCCAGCCTGAATGTTCTTGAAATACATGTAAGCAACTGTAATAATATAAAGACATAATTTTAAATAATTAAAAAAATTATTTTAAAGTGAAGAAATAAATAACAGTTCTATTTAATGAATAGTGCCAATCACTATAAATAAAATAAATGAATGATGTTACATTATAATAAAAATATCACAACCAAACCAAAAGATGCCTGAATCCTTCTCAGCACCATTAATACTACATTAAGTTGTATTCTTAACAGGCATAAATCCAACACTACTACCTAATCTACATAATGATGAAATACATGTAGAGTAACCCAAATTGTAAAATAAATTTTAAATTTCAGTGAGAAATTTTTTGTTAAAAAAGCTATTAAATATTCCTTACACATAATATTAAATAATCCAGAATAATTTCATAGTTGAATTGCAAAATATAAGTAACAAAGACAATTAATTGGTTTAAAAGGTTTCAATAAATTTATAATGACCTTTTTAAATAAATGAAAACATAAATTGATATACATGTTAAATTATACTGAGTGAGCCAAATGTTCAATTAAACTTTAAAAATTCATAAAAAAAAAGAAATGATGATAAAGAAGCAGTTTACTAGAAAGAGCTCATAAGAAAGATGTTCTTTAGCAGCAAAAATATTTATACATTCTGCATTAAATTAAAGTGGTGCATTATCTGTAATTTGCTTCATGCAGAATGGCACACCTCTATATTATGCCAATCCAGTAAAACGATTCCTAGTAACTACCTTTGGTTACGAAAGAGTGATTGGTCAAGGTAGCAAGATGGCCATCATGTTCCTCTGACCTCAATCTGGTCTGTTTCTGGTTGTGAGTCTATTTGAAATCATTAATTTACCATTTATCCCAGTCAACATTGCCCAAACTCAAATAATCTACCTGTCATAAAGTTTTTAAAATTTATATTTGAGTTGCATTCAGCTGTAATGAGAGTTATAAACTGCCTTAATTGTGTTGCCCAATGTTCCGGAAATCATGTTAAACAATTGTTATCTCAAGAATAAATTATTGGGGTGTACTGTAGTCCTGTACATTGTGTTTCAGATTGTCAGTGCCCTATACACTTGAACATTTTTAACTAAAAATGTGTTTGTTGCTAAAAAAATGTGATTTCCTTGTGAGCCCTTACTTGCAAATATATTTTTAAAACAAGAAAGTAGCAAAAATAAAATTTAAATGCAATGAAGTAACTGTCACACAAAAAATCCTCCTGTGATAAGATATTCAGTATCAGTTTTACACTCAAGAAGAAAAAATTGACTGCAGATCATATCATTGTTGACAGAATGTCAAAAATCATAATTAATACAAATGGAATACCCTTTAATAACAATTAAATAAAGAGAAAGCTTTTAAAAACATATACCATTCATTCTGAGGCAATCTTCTGTCATAAACACGGACTGTTCCATCACCACAACCGGCAACAATAAGATCAGAATAGTCAGAACTAGAAGTTAAGCAAGTTACACAGCTGTCTGCACCTGTACTTATATCCTTTAAAATATGAAAACATTTTCAGCATAAAAGAAAAATTATTGAATAAAAAATAAAATTCTCCTTAAAAAAAATCATTATAATTTCATTAATAACAAACTTTCACAGTATATATATATATATATATAAATAATTGCTTGTTTTTATTCTATACACATAAAACAAATTCTTGTTTAACTGACGAAGTAATAACTTTTAGCCTTTTCATTTAAAACCCAAAAAAGACAATCAATCTAATATTTATACACATAACATAATTTATTAAGTGTTTAACAAAACATTACTTGAATTTTGGTTTCTTTCTCTGCATCCCAAACTCTAACGTGTCTGACGTCACCTGATGCCAATAACTGAGACAAATGCTGTTCCCATTGCAAAATTAAACCTGATCCTAAAAAATAAATAAAATTTTTTAAGAATGACCATAAGAAAATGGAACTCACAAAACATTTATTCAAATTTTGATTTCATAAATATAAACATACGAAAACAGATAATAATTTAGTATGAAAAAGGAATTTTAATTTATGTCTTAATACAATAGTCTTAATTTGCATAATCATTGAATTATACAGTTATTTCTTATTTAACATAAGAGTAATTTCATTTTAATATAAGATTCTACTCCCAACAGAATTAATATAACAATTATACAATATAAACACACACATGTATATATATATACAGGGTTATCAGTAAAGATGGACCCAATTTTAAAAAATCATTATTGAAACTACTGCACATATCACAATAATTAATACAAGGATGTAAAGATAGATATACTAAGTTTTTTTTAGCACCAATGATCAACAGGTTGCAGCACATTCAAGGTCGCTATGATTAAAAACTAAAACATAGCGACAATAAGAAACAGTTTTTGCCTACGAGAGTTGCCCCCAGTGAACTTGGAATACTCCAGAAAAAGGTATGGAAAATTTTACACAAATAATTAAATTTCAAGCCGTATCATTGACAATTCATACGATAAATAGCAAAGGATAATAAGTAAACATTTCTGCAACATTACAAATCATTTTGATTAAGTGATGCAACAAAATGTATGGAACAAACTGGATTACAGATTGGACATATGCCTTGTAACAGAAGGGTCACACATCCAACATTTGTAACTGAAAAAAAAAAAACTTGGTATATTTCTCTTTACATTCATGTATCACTTATTGTAATATGTGCAGTAGTTCCCATAATATGATTTTTTAAAAACGGGTCCATCTTTTCTGATAACCCTGTATATATAAAATCAAAATATTAAATAATTTTAATATGTATTTTTTTAAAATTAGAATATCACCAGACTTATGAATGTCTTAAGTGCAATATGACATTTTTTTTTATAATAAGTCTAATACTTCAGGAATAATTACTTTTTTGTAATATAATAATTGGTCCCCGGACAGGGGAAGGTGAACTCAGCCTTTCATTTCTTTAGTGGGTTGATAAATGAGTACCAAGCTTGCTTGGGTACTTAACTCTGAGGGTTTCACGTCAAACTGACCACCTGACTGAAACATTTGCTCATGCACCTCAATGCCCAAGGTCATTAAAACAGAGATGGGCAGAGTAAACCTTGGCCCTCTATGAGCTGTTGCACCACTGAGTTTGGTTTAATATAATAATTGACTGATTTTTGTAAATTATACATATTTCAATTCATACAATTCAATCAACTTCAATTTAAAATAAATTTTTTGTTAAGATAAAATTTAAAAAAATCTCTAGACAAAATAATATGGTTTTCCTCCAAAACAATTTTTAGATCAACAATAACTTTTTATTTCCAAAACAAATGTGTATCATAACTTTTAAACCAATTGATATTTTAAAAAGTATAATTTAATAGAATGGAAGCATACCTCTGGTAGATGGTAAAAGGTCTTGAATAACTTGAAATGCTGTTATCAGTCTATTATCTGAATCACTTACATAATTCTTCCAAATTTTTACAACACCATCATCTACATAAATGAAGATGTCTTTTAAAAAAACCAACGGTTTCATAGAATACAAAAACAGATTGAATACATACAATTCAACATCTAAACTTTTTTTTATATATAATACTATATTTCCTTTTCTAAACTAGCAAACTTCTTACATGAATAAAAAAAAATATCATTAATTTTATAAATATTTATTTTGAACAAAACATCATGCTTACCTGGTTAATGTTTACATAATATGATTTTTTATTATTTGTAATATGTATATATTTAAATAAATATATTGCATAATTAAATAGTGAAATCTACTTCCTTAATTAAGTTGAATAATTCAAAATTTAACTTATTTAGAGTCTTTAATCAACCACATATATAGTTTTTATCAGTTTAAAATAGAATATGATTTTATTAATTTCACTCCAAAAATAATTGAATATTGCTTAACTTTTTTGTACAGAGTAATAATGATAAACACATCAAATTATGATATTAGAAACATATACATACATTAATTTTCTATGTTTCAAGAATGCAATTTTAGATTAAAAATAGACTGAGAAATTTCTAATTTTTCAGAACTTCTTGTGGATTTTTCAATAAAAATCATACACAATTTATTTTTTTTTTGTGGTTCAATAACTACAGAAATTTGGAGAGTAACTTTTGCCAAAAATATTATAAAATATAAGTATCAAACATTTAATTAGTTTGAAATATTTAGACATGGAAAACATTGATCTGAAGTTTTAATTTCACAATATAGAAGGAATTTATTATACAGAAAATCCCTAAAAAAACACTTCAAGAATTCTTGAATTATTTAAAAATTTCAATGTAAAATACAATAAAGCTTCCAATTGGAAAAAAATATTAATTTCATAATATGGACATTTACCTGAGCCTATCATTAATAATGAATCATCATGAGCATTTATGAAGTCCAATGCAGTTATTCTAACATTCTGATGATTATGGGCACTGTCAGATCTTAGCAGATAACCTTTTTCCCAATCCCATACACTATAAAGGAATAAATTATATTATTAAAATCACAACATTAAAGAGATAATTATAACTTATATATATATAAGTAAATTTATATTTTTATTTAATATCAATTTTGATAACAGCATTACATTGCTATTAAGGTACTTCATAGGAAATTCATATAGTTTACAATACAGAGAGAGAGAATCTGTATCAGTATTGAAATGAATGTATAAAAATGCTTCTAAATAATTCACAAACCTAATAAAAGCATAATGTGTAATTCACATCAAAATCCTATATTCATATTTCATTACAGTAAAATTGTTGCATTCAGTATGAAATGTTCTTTCATATCAACTTCTCTTTCGGTACTTTGAAATGAAATAAAATAACTTTCACCCAATTTACCAGAATTTACACAACTTATGATGTGTGAAGAAAATGTGTGATTTTGCAGCGGAAGGAAATCAATATTTTAAAACAAAAGCGGACCCAATGAAATATAATGTTACAGAATTAGCATAGTAAGTATCAGCTAAAATACTACCCTTAAAATTTTCTTTGTTTTTAAAATTTTGTGCAGAAAATAATTTTAAAAAAATAAAGAAAATATTTAATATAAACAATACAGTAAATTAATTCATATGTTATTCAATGTTGAAAGTACTACTAACTATCAACTTAACACAAAATTATTTAATTATAATCATCAACAATAAAATGCTTACAACTATTAATAGTTTTTAGTGATAAGTTTGTAAATAAAATTAGATGAGTTTGCTTATTTATAAAATTTAAACAGAAATAACTTATTAGGATTAAAACTTAAAGTGACAAACACAAGTGGAAATAAATACATTTATGTTACTTTTTATTTGAAAACTGTTACAGTAGGATTATTAATATTTTTCGATTTATTTTAAGTAGGATTAAAAAAAAATATGAAACTGTAGGGAGAAAAAACATTCCAAACCTAAAGCTCTCTTTGTCAGCAACTACCATATGAGACTCATAGGGATGAAACTTAAGAGAAGTAGGGAGACTTGGATTCTTGTTAATGAAAATCTGTTCATCTAACTTACCAGTTTCTAAAAGAAAAAATAATTTCAGAGGAATAGAATACACATTTACTTTTTTATAAAAAAAGACTACATAAACAATTGAGTAAAATTTGTAAACACAATTCAATGGATCATACACTAAAGTGTCAAAAATCATGGGATAGTAATATATAAACATACTATAGATGGCAGTAGCAGGATGTAAGAAATGTATAAATGAACAGTGCATTGTCAGGGATTTCATTTGCATTCAAATGATTCTTATAAACAGCTGTTTTTTTACATGGTTATGGCTACATGACAGGAATTAACAGACTTTGAACTTGGAATGTCAGCTTCAGTTAAACACATGGGCTATTCCATACAGGAAATTCTCAGGGAATTCAACATTCTTCCAACTACAGTGTCAAGAGACTGTGAAGATTATAATTTTTGGCAATACTTCCCACAATGGATAATACAGTAGCCAACAGCATCAACTTCATGACTGAGACCAATAATGCATAGGTCAGTTAAAAGGTAAGCAATACTGAATCAAGTAACAGTTACAATAAAAATAAGAAAAATAGGTCCACAAAGACAGTGCAGCGAAATTCAGCACTGATGGGATATGGCAGTAGAAAATTGATTTAAGTGCCTTTACTAAAAACATGCCTCTATGGACTTATGAACATATTGGTTGGATCGTAGATGACCGGAAAAATGCTGTCAAATCAGTCATGATTCTAGTCAGTGAGAGGATGATAAAGATTTGGATGTGGTTCAGATCTTAAAAGGCTTTGAACCTAAGTTATTCACATCACATAGCATAAACTGGTAGAGGCTCAATAATGGTATGAGTTGTTTTTATATGGCATAGACTAGTCTTATGGTTTAATTGAACCAATCATTGACTGGAAATGGCTATATTCAACTACTTAAAAACCATTGTCAGCCATTCATGAACTTCCATGTACCCAAGTAATGCTGGAATATTCTTGGATGATAATGTGCCATGTTACCAGGCCAAAATCATTTCTGAAAATCATTGTTTGAGGAATATTGTGGACAATTCCAACATAATTTGGTAACCTAGATTATCAGATATGAATCCCATCAAACATATATGAGACATGATTGAAAAGTAAATTTGTGCTCCAATACTTTCAGAATTATAGATGGTTGCAGAAGCAGCACGGCTGAATATTATTTCTAGGGACTACTGACTTGGTGAAAAAATCCACATTGGATTGCTGTATTTTGCCTGATAAAATATGGTCCTTTACAATATTAGGTGTTTGATGAAATTGGTTGATAGTATATGTAAGAGAGTACCCTTTTAATAAATACTTACCAAGTTTTTTACTTTCTTCAAGAACGCCATTTCTCACAGCCTCATTTCTAAGATAAAGCCATTCCTTTTCTAAATGAGAAGTGCTATCAATGTCATCTTCTCCTATCTATTGGAAACAAACCTATTATTTCTACAAAAAATTTATCCAATCAACTACTTCAGCTTTAAAAATCAAGATATAAATACCTTTAGAACAGGTTGACTAAAATATTTAGTACTCCATGCTACATATTGAGTTTCAATTAAAGGTGTTTTAGGTTCTTGGCTGTCTTCTGATTCTTCACCTACTTCTCTTATTTGCTACAGAAAAAATAAAATACTTCAAGCACTTTTTTGTTGTTATTTTATATAGAGAAAAAATATTTTTTAATACTATAAATTATAAAATGTCCCTTTTTTCAATGTGTAATATCAATTAATTCATATTCTCAGTCCTTAAACTGCCTTTTTAAAGAATAAACGGTTTCCATATAAATATATGAGTTTGTTAATAAGTATGTAAATACACCTACTCTCAATATTAATAAATGATCAAACAAATATTCTTTAAATAGCTATGCAAAATTCAAAGCAATGTTCAATTTTCTCATTTATCTGCAAATGAGCTGTTACATCTTCTTAAAGATTACTTGTTTGCATAATTTATTAAATAAAAACAATTTTCAAAATGAAATCTAGGATAAAATATATCTTCTGCTTTTGATGTATTGGTTGTAAAGCCATTATTAGCATACTTAATTTTTCTGGTACTATTAGTGTTCAGTAAAAATATAATATTAATAAATATATTAATACCAGAATTCAGAAGCAATAATAATATTTAAGTTGATATACAAAGGTCAGAAGGTAAAAGCTTAATCATATCAAGCGAGAAAAAATCTATTAGATGTCAGAACAGTGGATCCATTGATGTTGCAGAAGATATAGATATACTATGACATAATATTTAATGCTTGAATTAAGAAAGCCAACTTAATGAAAGCGAAGAAATAGTGTTTTTTGAAATAGGGATCCACAATCTGACAAAATCAACAAAGTTGGTTAATAGAAGTTTTAAACTGTAGGGGTGAGTGAATATTAACACCGCACTATTCAGCTACATGAGGGCTTTTGGCGACTGACCTCGTAATTTTGAACCATTGTCAAGTGATGATGATGACACCTGAGCTGGCATTCCCTCTCCTATCACACCAACAGGAAGGCGTTTGAGCTCTCCACAGATTTAATGTGCATTGCTCCCCTACACAGCGGGTCTTAAATAGCACTAGGCTCAAACTCATGACATTCCTAACACAAGTCTATTTACTTGGCCACTAGGCTACCACTGCCACTTTAAACTGTAGGGAATTAAGCTTTTGTAACTTCACTGTATAATAGCAAATATTAATCCTGATGCATTTTATTTCATCTTTTTGCTGACAGAATTCATAATTTAATGTTTGAACATTGAAAGTATTTTATTCATATTTACAAAATAGTGAAAACAATACCCTTGGGCCTTTATCAAACGTTTTTCGTATTGGATTAAACTGAGCAAAATATTGATACTGTTGATATGGAGCACTTGATTCAGTCCATCTGTTTGCAGGTTTTCCTAATCTATTGTTGTCATGACCAGTATGAGGAACACCTCCATTCATGCGAGATGGTGGTGAATCACCTCTGAAAAAAAGTTTCAATTTATTTGAATGATTAGGACACATTAATAATCTGAAATGGAAAATAACCCCAAAATTGGAAGAGGGGGAGGGGTAAATTGTGTAAAAAATAGAGATGTGTGTGTATGTTATATTTATTTCATATAATACTCTTACTGATTAAGTTTTATTTGATTGATTTGATGATTAATGTTAAAGTTCTACAAATGAGCTTTGAATGATGTATCTTTTAATTTTTAACATTGATCACAATGAGAACAACACAAGTGTTTGTACTTCCCACTCTGTACTCATAAAATTTCATATGAGAATTCTGAGATCAACTTGAAATTAAAATAAAGCAGCTGCTATTCACATGATGATTTAAGAGGAAATGATCCGCAATCTTGATAAAAAAAGTTAGTGTTTGTCAGCCAATTATATTACCTACTGGAATTATTCTATTATTAAAAGCAACTAAAATAATTTTTATATTAAAATTCATAAACAATTTTTAACTATACTACTTTTACTTGTGGGAGATATAAAAACAATGAAAGAGCAAAGGCAAATAATGATAAGTTGAAATATACGTTAGAAAAGTTGGCCTTCCTGAGGGAGATGAGGGCTCTGACATGGATGGAATCTTCCCATTCTTTGTAGAATCAGCATGGTGAATTTCATTTACCTGTAACAATTATACAACAAATTAAAAAAAAAATAACAATAAAAAAATAAATTAAAAACACAACATTTCCAAATTTATTTGAGGGAAATACCTTATTTTTTATATAGTTTATAAGTTTCTCAGCTAATTTAGCAACATCAGGATATGGATCATTAGAAAGGGATATCAATGTTTTCCAAATATTTCCGAAAACTGATGCATAGCCTAATGTTCCATATGGATTGTGAATGTTAGAAGAAGTCATACTGCTTATTGAGGTACTTGAGCTAACTCGACGAAGTTTTTCCATTGCCACAGTACTTGAATCACCAGAAAAACCTATATCCATAATAGCTAGAATAGTTGATAATAAAATAAATATTTTAGTAAAATATTTACATACATATTTATAAAATGTGAATTTATCATTTAAATAAATGACTGAATCATCGAAGAAAGAGTATCAACATGAATGAGCTATCATAATTAAATGTAGTAATATTTCTTTTATGTGGAAAGCTGATATTGTAAAGGTACAAAATCAAAGAGAAATTTTTTAAAGTAATTGTAGTACAGAATTCATTTTGGTTCCTTAAATTAAATACAAAAAAGTGAAAATAATTTACTTCCCATTCAGATACCAAAAAGTTTAAAATTCTCTTTTTACAAAATAGGGAAAAAGTGTGCCAGAAAGGAGTTAAGATTAAAGACTACCTCATTAAAAATTAAAATCTGTGCTCAATTCTTTTTTTACAAGTACATTCTAAAAAGGAAGAGCACTGCAAGTCTTTAAGATTAGGAACAAATTAAAGAGATTGTTAAGGCAATTTAGTAGAAAAGGTTAATTTTAAAAGAAAATAATTTTAAATAATAACAAAACAATATCAAGATTTACGTATATATACAATTTTGTTTTTCTTTAATTTCATTGTATTACATTACAGCATCAATTATTTATCTATAAAAAAATGATAAGTTAACTAAAAGCATCCAATCAACAAATTCAAATTTGTACATCATGTGGAAATTCTGCTAGAGGGCATAAAGGCTTCTTTCTCATCTTGGTCTCTTGTGGTATTCAATTTTCCAACCAAACCAGGAGTCAATGAAAACTATGTGTTGTTACAGAAAGGCATTGCTACAACTAGTTCTGATAGGAGAATATGAAAAAATAGTTCCATAATGGAAGCCCAGTGGCTGAATGGTTAGTGCATTGCACTTCCACACCACAGATCTGTGGTTCAAACCTCGGGCTGGGCAAGGTTGACTCAGCCTTTCATCCCTTCAGTGGGTTGATAAATGAGTACCAAGCTTGCTTGGGAACTTAACACTTTGGATTTTGTGTCAGACTGACCGGAACATCTGCTCATGCACCTCAGGGTCCAAGGTTGCGTATACTGAGTTGGGCACAGTAGGCCTCGGCCCCTCATGGGCTGTTGCGCCACTGAATTAAGTTAAGTTCCATAATTGTACAAAAAACTTGACTTAAAAGATGCTGTGTCCATGGGAGAAGAAACTTGGACTACTGTCAAAGATACTACACTGGAAAAATATCGGAAAAAGCTACTTTCATCAGATTGTTTATCCTCAAATGACCAATTTTGAAAAAGAACCATCCAGTAGGAAAGTCTATGACTACCTTAAAATGGAAAAAGTATTATAGTTAGAGCAACAACATGAATATGATACTATCCAGTTGCTCTCAATAAAACATTTTTAAGATTTAGTGGCAAAGAACACGTTTCTGTTCCGAATCAAATTAAAATTTTGGACTTCTTTTCTTAAATTGTTCTACTTTAATAGCCTCTTAGAACTTGTCAAACTAGGCTAGTTTCTGTGTTATTTCAAAGATGGGTGATACAAAATATATATATTTGTGTTTAATATCTGTTTCTTTATGATATTATTCCTATGATTCTGGTTAAAATTTTTACTGAAAACAATCGTTAGTCAAAAATTGTTCCCCCAAACATCCTAGTCCCAATTGTTTGCTATGAATAATTGATGCTTTAATGTAGTGATCTGCAACCCCCGGTCAGCGGACCGGTACTGGTCTGTGGATCAAATGGTGCTGGGCTGCCTAAAGAACATTAAACTATTGCCATTTTATTTAAAGTGATGCATTTCTCTCAAGTTTGCGCAACTTTCCACAGAAATCACTTCATATTCCACGTTAAATCACTTTTATTCATTTTTGGTGTAACTATATTTTATTCTGAAGGCATATTTATATATAAATGTAACTACATTAAAATTGTTAAATCAAAACAATCTAAAATATAAGCAATCAACGTGTCTGATCCTCAGCGGGCCACGGTAAAATTATCAAACGTTGACCGGTCCGAAGCGATAAAAAGGTTGTGGAGCACTGCTCTAATGTATATGTATATAACTTTCAAAAATATTTAATATACATATTTCAATTAAATTTTGTTCAGAACATATAAAAAATGCATTTCTTCACATAGTTTAAAATACCAATAAAATTAAGTATTTAAGTTAAGAAATCTTAATGAAATTATTTGAGTTAATTACATATTACTGAATTTCTATTTACATAAAAAAGCTTACAAAACATACAAGAGCAAATTTTTCTAACAACATATTTTGACATAAGCAAGAGCAGATAAAAATTAACATGCAACATTTTATGGAAGTGCAAAATGTACACATACACAAATTATAAAGACATACACCATAATGTTTTGGAGTAATAAAAAGCACAGAATTTATAAATTTCACTTATATATGTATGTAAATCAACAAAACAGTAAGATATTTTCACATATTTCCTTATATCCAAACACAATTTTGAAATATTTAATAGCAAAATATGTTTTATTTACTAAATAAATACATTGCACAAAAAAAGCTAATTACATAGAAAAACTGCCAAAAACAAATACCTAATACAAAATTTAATTTTATTGATATGAAGTAATATATGCTTGTAATTATGAATTCACTGATCCTATTTTTGAATACTTATAATTTTAAGGGATCAACGTATAAAAAAAAAAAAAAACACTTTGGGAAAATTTACTAGAACAACTTACTTTCAGCATCCTATAAGATAGTCCATTCTTAGCAGTAATTCTCACAACCAAAATATAATTTAAATTTTTTTAAAGTATATAGTCTATATTTTCTTCAAATGAATGATAGATTTAAATATTCAAACAGCAAGTTATCCATATATTAAAATATGCTACCCATTTTTATGGTTGATCTTTTTTGTAAAATAACAGGAGGTAGGTTTTAAATTCTATAAAGTAAAGCTGTAACAAGAATGCAAAGTTTTATACCTTCACAAATTTTGCACAAACAGCCAAGGAAATACAAAGAATAACAGTCCTGAAGGACTAAATAATAATGGAAGGCAAGAAAAACAAAACAAAGGTAAATGAAACCAAATAAAAATGGAGAGGAGGAAAAAATGCAAACTAGTAGCTAGAATACTCAACAAAAGCAAAGGAGAACATAATATGACCTTGGAAGACATCTTGATGTAATATTATAACACTCACTAGATCCTGGAGACCCAGATAAAGACATTTTCAATCGATCTCGTGATGAAACCTTTCGCATAGCTATGCTCATTGTAATGGGAAGCTCTAAGAAAAGGAATGAAAAACTAAACACTACTATAGCTGTTTAAAAAATTACCAGTGCTTAATTATAGCATTGGCAAAAATAGAAAGCTTCACTATATATACAAATATTTTCTTTTTGAAGCAGGAAATTTTGTAAATTTTCAATATCTATAATTTGGAAATCAATGAGTATCAGAAAATAAATAGCCTTTAAATAACAATGATTTTTAAGCACTGGTTAAATATTTCGCAAGGACATGAAAAAATTTTTTTTGAAACCTTGCACATTATTTCTACTGACAAATCTCACCTACTAATAATTTACTAACATCATAATAAACACATAAAAAAAAACTTTTTGCAAATTTAAGAATTAATATTGGTTACGCTATTGATTGGTAAGAAACATTATAGATAAATAACTAAGATAAACTTATTTGTGGGACAATGTCTTTAACATAAGCATTGAGAACTGTGTAAACTCTGAATATATAAATATATATAAATTTTATGTAGTTACATTCTATTCACTATTTTTCTTACTACTTAAACAATATAATTAATATTAAAGTTAAACAAGCTTTTTTCATAGATTTTTAGATGAAATGTAGTAATGTCCATAAAAAAGATAAAAAGACCAATAAGTTGTATTTTAGCAAATTTTCTTTAGAAAGTGATGAGAAAACAAAAATGATATACCAGGAGCAAGCAAATGATTTGCTGAAGATTCTTTCGCTTTTTCTTCTTCCATATACTGATATCCAACAGCAACAAATTGATTTTCAAATATTATTAAAAACCACTGAAGTGCACAAAGTACTTCCTAAACAAAAGAAATTATTGAAAACCATGATTAAGTGAATTATATAAACACTTTTTTAAAGAGCAAATATTAATAAATATACGAAAAGGATTCTTATAAATAATCACAAAAGAACAAAACTTGACACATACTTGTCTAACTAAAGGACTTCCATCATTTGAAACTTTATTAATCAACATCATGCCAATGCTGTGGTCAATAGCATTTGCATGATCTGTTCTTTCTGTGGTACTATTCAGAAATGTTCCAAGAGCATATACAGCAGCTGCTCTCACCTATAAATTAGAAAGTAATAAATAACTAGAAATATACATATTTATACATACATGCACACATACACACTTTACTATATATATTATTAAAAAATGTCACTACATTTTTTTTAAGAATATAAAATTTACACTTCTCAAACGAATTGTATGACAACTGCATAAACACATTGATAAATGTAACAAATTAAAGCCAATGATCATAGATAGCATTTTAATAAAATAAAAACCTCAGGATGGGGATCTGACAGTAAAGCTTCAAGTTTTTCATGTGCACTATCTCGAACCCCACACCATCGCGCTGGTTCGTAATTGGCCCACATTCTTCCTAAGCAAATTGCAACCCATTGCCTAAGTTTGGGATTCGGATCAGATAACTGCTCCAGACAGATTGAAACAATACTACTCTGCATAGCTGAAGTCTAACACAAAACAAAGAAAAAAAATATTGAGATATTTAGTTCGTATTAAATTTAAAAATAAAAAACACATATGATCAAAATTTTATATATTTATACATAAAAAAATCCTTAACATGATAAAATTAAGTATGCTTTTAAATGGTCATTAAAAAAACATTAAGAGGTGCATTAAAGGAAACATTGTAATTTTTTAAATTTTATTTACACAAATAAATTATGTAATTTAAAAATATGTTTTTGATAAAGTTAAATATTTAAAAGTGTTTAAAAGTAATACCTGACCAGGTTTGTAATTATTTACGATGCATGAAACACAAAATGCTGCCATTGTTCTATGTTCAGCCTATAAAAAAAGACAATAATTATAGTTTATAATGATGTAATCATATATTTTTCACAACAAAATGCTTCAACTTTTTATTTATAGTGTTTTTGAAAAAGAGAAAACCCAGAAGTATATATATATATATATATAAATGCAGACTATAGCAAAAAAGTGATGCAATAAGAAGGAATTATCTGAATGGTATGAAAATCAATAGATGTGTGATGCACATACACATTGAAAATAAAATACTTATATTATTGTAAGAAATCAATGTTTTATTCTGGGAAAACAGCTCCTAGTGCAAATAAATAAATAATGCAGGGCTTATTTCTGGTTCTGACACAAGCTATTATACAGCTCAGCAGTCAGCATAATAGCCTCCATGACTTCAGCTTCTGTTTATCAAGTTGTCTACCAATAGTCATTGCAGTCACTGGTGTCTTACTGACACATCAAATCAATGACAAGGACACACTAGGGCTGTGAGTACCAATCAGATGATCAAGCTGTCTCTGCATCTTTTTCAATTGACCACTTCCTTCATCATGTTTTGTATAGCAGCAGTTCAACCATTCCTCCTAATACAGTCAAATGGAAGCACCATTCAGACCCAAATGTCCAGCTATTTTGTAATTTAACTACATTGTTTCCTTTAGTCCTATCCCATGTCATTTTTCAAAATAGTGACATCTGTTCAAAGGACTAGCAAATCTGTCAGTGAGGCATTGGTACAGTCTATGTGGGTTCAGGGAATTTATTTGCATGGAAGTTATATCTTATCATTGGAATGTCTTCTGTTTTATATTTATCTGTAGAATCCATGCTCACACCAGTAGTTAATAATTCTCTCTGAAGATCTTTACTTGTTTTGTAAGGATGTATTGAATTATATTTCATACAAAAAATTTGTCTGCTCGAGGTGTGGTCTTGTATTTGCATCCACAATTACTCTTTCGTTTTGGAGACACTGCCTAAAAATTCTTTTGCTGATTAGATTAATAATCCTAGAAACACTGGATTTTCCAACTCCAACTGCAGCAGCAATATCCCTCACAGTCATAGACGTATGCTGACTAAGGGTAACAATTCTAGTCCTATACCTGGGAGAGATATCGATTTTTTAAATACACATTAAAAGGAGACAATTCATACAAATGACCACTTCTTTCAGCTATTGAAGGGAAAAAATTTCGACATGTCATGATAACATGGTCAAACAAGTTTAGCCTAGTCAAGGGCAGTCGCATGTTGTAAGAAAATGCAGTTGAAACCGGCTTGAGGCAGAAAATCCACAAGGAGCAATTGTCTCAAAAAATATGTTTGTCTCAACTAATTTGCACAGTACTGTATGTGCAGGAGCTCTAGTTAGACAGTAATTAGCTTCCACAAATTAATCAACAGCATATCGTAGCTCTAATTATCAGACTGCGTAACTCCATCTGGGATGCTAATTTGATACAGTAGGGCTAGGCGCCAAGTTGTTGTTTATGTTCGCCAAGATAGGCGATAATATTAGAATATGGTTTACTTTGATATTTTTATCGTGCGATAATGTGGTTGTCATGGGGATAACGTTTATTAGTGTTAGTATTTTTTTTTCCCCGCAGGATCTCTGCTCAGCAAAAGTAACACATTGTTACAAATTTTGTGTAATGAATGCTTAAAATAGCGTAAATAATTTATATCTGGAAGTGTAATACTTTAATATTACTTTCTGTTGTATTTATTTTATGTTAAAATCTTGCCACCACCTCTCCCTTCGAAATCTAGTTTTATTATGAAATAAAAAAAGTAGTGATGACACTGACCGACGAATAAATTAAAAGTGGAGCGCACACTGAGGCATGGCGTAAACAAAACAAAAGGATTAAGGAATCGCGCCAAAAAGCGCTTGGCGCGTTGCACTCCTATATCAAATCAGTAACACTGGTGGAGTTACTCAGTCTGATAATCAGGCCGATGATATTCTATTGTAATGCATGTGCATACAAATTTTGTCCCAATTAGATAATTCTTCCTCGGTGCAGCACTTTTTATGTTATAGAGTTTTACAGAAAATAGGTATAACAATTATAAAAATAATAATAATAGGTAGAAATAATAACTGCAGAATTGTATAAAAGTAACAACAGTTAAAATTAATTTTCTTTATATGTATATTTTAAAAAAGTATTCTTATCAATGTATAAAAATACTTTAGAACTGCAAACATAAATTCAAATATGTATAACAATTTAAAGATTATTTCTTTAATATCAATTTTTCAAAAAAAAAAAAAAAAAAAAAAAAATGCTTACCAACATATAAGACTCTCCAAGTACTCCTAAGAAATATTTATAGCTGCCATCTCGGACTAAATCACTTTGGCAAGTCTTAAAAAAAAATGTACACAGACAAATGTTACTTTCATATGAAAAATATTAGTTATACTAATGTTTACATTGAAAATTATAATGTTTTATCGAAAACATCTTTATCTAAAAGATTTACATAAATTATGTAATAAAAAATGAAATGGAGTAATTTTCTCTGATCTATTTTTTATATGATAAAATACAAGAGAGAAATTTTAAAAAAAACCCTTTTAAACCATTATCAAAAGGTATCTCAAACTATTTATTGGTAAAAATTGAATTAAAACTCAAAACATAAGAATTGTAATAAAAATAGTATATATATATATTGTAATATATTCCATAAATAAAGCAATGGAAGGCAACACTTAATTTTTTGCACGATTTAAAAAAAATGAGATTAACAATATCTACATTCAAATCCCGATTTTTATACACAATTTTTAAATAAAAAATGAATTTTGAAATGTTATTCAATGTAACACAAACAGAAAAATAAGCAGAACTAAACAAATGAAGCAGATAACTTTCTTTTTGTCCTAGGCAATTTTTTTTGTTTTAGTAACAAGCTAATGTGTTGAAAGATTAGATATTACAGTTAATGCTATAGGAAATCCAAGACAATGATGAGCATTCTTCCTAACAACAAATATGTAATTTTCCACCTTTTTGGTTATCCATATGTCCCCTTTGCTATTTTGAAGATCCTTCAGAAAATAGAAGTGGTGGTGGTGGGAGGACTGAGAAGTAGACTGATAATCATTTGTCAACCCTTACTAGAAGTTCTAGTACTCGGAAATTTCCCCCCCTATTTTTCTATGTTATTTATCATGTTAAAAAACCTTAGATACCAATGTTTCATATCTGTTGCATCCAAATTTCTTACATAGCAATAATAATAATTCTTTTTTATGATGGAACTTATAATGTATTAACAAAATTATCATTTTAAATTACTCTTTAAAATTACACAAAACATGTATTAAACTTTGAATTTTACTCGACAAAAAGCACAGAAAAACCCGGAATGGATAATTTTTTTCATTAAAACCCTGTTTTTTTTAAAAACATTATTTAAAACCCAAAAAATTAACCCCCCCCCCCCCCAATATTTTCTTTTTACATAATAATTTTTATAAGAGCATCACAAATAAAACTGTATATCACATATTTTTAAAAACAATGTTTACTTTATGTAACATTGGAGTGCAAAAGTTTAATTGCACAAAACAATTTAAACCATTAATGTACCTCTTTTCATTAATGGTAAGCTTAATGATGATATATATGCAATTATAATCAGACAATATATAAATAAAATAAAAAACATGATAAATAATTAACATATAATACAATATAACTGTCTAACTTTTATCATATAATTCATAATATATAAAAAACTAGAGCTCACACAATCAACAGCTAAAACTTTGGCCCAAATGAAAACTAACAGGGGTCGCAATTCTCGTGCAGAACTTTGAAGTAACTTTAAAACATATGGAAATATACCAACAGAAAGAGCCTAAAGAGAAGATAAGAATAAAATAATGTTATTAAGATTCTTTTTTAAAGAAAAAGTTACAAACTATCTTTCAACTAATATAATAAAACAAATATAGCTTACTGCACGTCAGTGAAAAAATATTTTCGGTTTATTCATTGTTAAAGAGGAAATATTGGTGGATAAATATATAAAGGCAATTGAATTTGATTCTAATCTCACAAAGCAAAAAACAACCCTAATTATATATACATTGGAGGGGGGGGGGGCCCCCATGTGTAATTTTGAAGAAAGTGGGAGAGGGATTATCTAAAATTATCACATTTCCTTAAAAAATATTTAAAAAAAAAATAAGAATCAAATAAAAAGCAAACAATTTTTGCTTCTTGATATGTAATGCATATAATGTTAAAAAGAAAAATAATACAGCTAACCCAACAAATATTCCGTAATTTACTTTTTTCTAAACTGTTATTTTTAAGTTTTCAAATAAAAATCATATATAAGAAATTAAAATTTATTTTTAATGATAAATATATTAAGCAAACAAAAGTAATTTTAATTTTTAATCTTGCATTCTGATGAAAGGATAAGTAAGGTATAAACAGAAACAGTCAACTGATGAATTAAAAATATTTTAATGAAATAATTTTTATAGCAATAAAAATCAGGTCATAAAAGAACTTAAGAGAAATTAAATAATTCTTTTCATGTTTCTTAATTAAGCTAAAACATAATAAAAACCAAAGGGAAATTATTTTTTACAAGAGAAGTTAATTTCAGTCATTGAAAATATACCTATCCATATTTTTAAAGACAGACAAAAAATCAGTGACAAAATAAATTTGAATACACAGTAAATAATGTATACATTATAGCAAAACGTGCTTACTAAATTTACAGCCCAAGGTCCAAGATCCAAGAAACGTCCTAGCAACTCCAAGGCTCGAAGTCTATGAACTTGACTTAAAAGAACCTGTAGATAATACAAATTCATCAAAAATATAAAAGTGTTCACATAAAATATAGAATGAATATTTTTTAATTTTAATAAATGGAAAATTTCTTTAAATTCACAAGAAATTTAAACATACAATCAGATCTCCATTTTACAAACCTCTAACATGCAAACTTCTCTATTTTGGGAACTTTTTCCACAAACCGACAATAAAGTACACTTATTTCCATGTAATGAGCTTACCACATTATGTACTTTTTTCAGGATTAAGCTACTTTGTTATATAGAGATCTGACTGTAAGAAATATATGGTAAAAGAAGATTTAAGAAATATATGGCAAAATGGTTAACCAATGTAAAAACTAATATGACAGTGGCTTTCCCTAGAAACATGCGAATGAGTTTATTCTGGAAGCATCTATACTATTAAAATTCAAGAGTAAACAAATGTATTTATCTAAGTGAGACTACCTTCTCACAAACAGCTGAACACAGAAAAACATCTAAGGTACCAAAAGAAGGGAAATAATCTTAGAAATCCATTCTGACTTTTCAAATTCTGAAACTACAAGTAGTTAAAAAGATATCAATGAAAAACATTAAAATGAATGATTGTAACTCTTGTAACATCATTTGCCATGCAGACTCCAAAGAATGGCAGGGGGAAAGACTTCTGACATTTTCCTCATTTTTAAACCTGCCATCCTTCCTTTCATACCAAAACCAAAAAGCAACTCTGGAATTAGACTATTTATTTTCCTAGAACACAGTACAATTTAAAAAAAAAATAGAACAAAATAGCAACATTTTTAATTCTAAAACAAGTAAATTTTGACGCACTTTTACTGTACTTGTAATCTAATCGAATTGAGAAAATTATTTTCAGTAAAAAAACCTTAGTGATAACCCAATATACATATACTTAAGAGACAAAGAGGATAGAAATAGTTATTAATCTAATGAAATATTAACACACAGTAATATTTTTTGTCAGGTCCAAGTACAAGGATGCCTTTTAAATGGCTTTCTTGTCAATAAGAGAGTTAGATAAAGATACCCTAAATTAGCTAAATACCTTTTTATGCCTTTTATTCAAAATTGCTTAGGAGAGGGTCATCAGGGATAGTATATTTTAGAAAATCTGTTCAAGTGTTGGTGTTTACTGATGACACAGTACTGGATGGCAAAGTTATCTAATACAGAGGTGTCCAACACGCGGTCCGCCGACTCTTTTTAAAATTTTTTTAAATATTAGGTTTTTAAAGTGTTTTCATTTTGAAATTTATTTAAGGGGAAATTTATATATATATATAAATCTACAATGAATTTGCCTGTTACCTGTTCTTGTTTTAAAATAAATTCTTTTTGATATTAGAAATGTCCTTTAGATTAAAATTTTATCAAACAGTTACATTTGATTTTTCTATAATAAATTACTTTTTTAAGAAATTCCGAATTGCATTATGCATATCCTTTACTATGGATGGTACATGATTCTCTGTGTGTGCGACTTTCATTTCGCCTCCTCCTTTTCTGTTTGGAGTGTCCAAAAAGCAAGAGGCAGTCAGAGATATTTTTTAAAGTTCAAAAAAAATATTCAGGATGGTTAAGATAAAGGGCAACGTATACTTAATCATTTGAGAGAATGACAGCACTATCAAATTTCAACAATGAGTAATGAAAGATCAATTCAAAAGGAACACCGTAATTTTCAAGAAAATAGCAACTGTAACATTTTAAATAATATTTGATCATTGCATTATTATATTATATAAACATTATTATATTATCTATGTCTGTATACATGAAAAATAATGAAAACAATAATAATAATTCATTCTGTTTTAAATTTTCACTCAATAAATGTTTTTTTTTGTTTCCAAATTTGATATAAAGGTATATATTTTTATGTGCAACCTGTGAGATAATAATGTTTTTGGGTCATTTGGGTTGGATATTCCTGATCTAATAGAAGTATTTGAAGCTATTATGAAGGAGGTTAAACCAACAGTCTATTTTTAACCAAAATAAAACTAAATATATAACTACTACTTGGAAATACTTAAAATGCCAACTCTTTTTTTTTTTTAATTGGCGATTAAAAATTTGAAATGGTTATAAAATTAATCTGGGATCAATGATTAATAAAAACAATATTCTACCAGAAATAGAGGTAACAAATTGTTGTTGTTAATAAGATTTTTTAAGCATTTACTTAGATCTGGATTTTTATTTCAAAAGACAAAGCTATTACTCTATTAGATCCTAATCTGTCTTATATTGACTTATGCTTCAATGATTTTGACTATGAAAGAGGAAGAGATTTGAGGTGCATTTGAACACAAGGTCCTGAAAAGTGTTCTGAAGGAATTCAGGAAAATGGTATAAAAGTCATAACACTGAATTATACAAAATGTTCAAAGAGCCAGATCCTGCTCATTATATTAAAATAAATTGCCTCAGTTGACTGGATATGTTGTCTGTATGAACAGACAGAAACATTCTAAAAGAAATCTTTTTGGATAGATCTTATAACACTAAAAGACCTAGACTTCAATGGATAAATGCAGTATAGGAGAAAGGTTTGGTCCTTAAAATTAAAAATTGGAAGAGTTTTGTTACTAGTAGAAATGGTTAGATAATCTGGTTCAGAAGGCCTTAGCCCATCCTGGGTTGTTCTGGCATGAATGATGAATATTAACACATTCTCATACTAATTTGACATAGAATTTTATTTAAGGTGATAATAATAATTTATTACTTTATGAAATTCAACAACAATTAAGAGAAAACAGCATGATAAAAACAGCAGTAACAAATACCATTTTAATAAATAAAATCAATTACTAAAATTTTAGTTACAAAATTCAGGAAAATGATAAAAGTTCAGAAGATTGAAACAGTTTTATAAATTATAACAAACCAAACATGTAAAGTATTTTATATTCTGTTATCAAATTAATATTCTTCTAGTTTCATGTTCATATATTGATTTTATATTTCAATTAAACACATACACAATAACATCAAAATACAAAACTCTTCAGCAGGATAATGGATGCCATAATGTTAAAACTTCAAAATATTAAAAGAAAAAAAAAATCAGTTAAATCTATAGTATTCCTGGCCACCTGTTTTGTCTTTCTTGGTTAAATGTACTGAGAGCCTAAATGTCTTAAGAAAATTTGTCTACTGTATAGATTTTTAAAGTTTTATATATATTGGTACCTCCCTTTTCTATATTTGTGTATTTCCACTCTTCCTTTTTATTTTTGTTTTGTCTTGTTTGTTTGTTCCCACCTCCCTTTTTTCCCCTTCCAAATTTATTTTGTTATGATTTAATTGAGTTACCACTTACGTCTGTAAGCCCCATGTTATGCATTGTGGAGCATGAGAAGAGAGAGTTTTGCAAATAAATTAAATTAAAAAAAAAAATCTGTAGTATTTGACACCCCCAAAAAATTAAACTGAAAGATTGTTATCTGACAAAAATGTATAAATGACTTGAAGACTTATGGAAGAGAATGAAGAGCTTAATAATAACATATTGAATGGAAAACTGTAAACACGATAAAAACATTACCTGGAGTACAATTGGAAGTTGCTCAGGCACACTAGTTTGATCTTGATTAAGAGACAACCAAACCTGGAATGCTGTCAGCTGCTCAGAGAAGAAAGGACTATAAGAATAAGTGACTGATGGATCTTTAAGTATTGCAGGCAACTGAGCCAAACAAGTATCTACAGCAAGATCCCAAGCTTGCCTAAAATAATTCATATTATTTTATTAAAAACATTATATCATACGAAACACAAATGAAATGAATTTTCAAAAAATCAGAATGAGCCCCCTCCCCCAAAAGCATTTAAAACAATTTAGAGATTAAATGCAAGCATAAATACAAGAATGTAATAAAAAAGCATGATAAAAAAGTTCATAAAAATTATATTTTTCAAGACAAAAACTTTTTTTTTTTTTTTTGAAAAATCTCCTCAGTTCTTCTCTTGGGTTTCCATGATCATACTGCTATCAACTCAGGTAGCATTTTTTAAAAAAATAGTTTTCTTTTCTTTCATCAAAGAATATGCATGATTTTATACAGCCACCTTTATATTCATAATAAAATGAATTCTTTTCTTAACAGAGACAATGCCTTATAAAGCCTTTTATGGGCCCATCAACTGGCTAGATTTAAGGCAAAATCGAGTCCAAAGTCACAGCTTATTTTCACTATCCTCCAAAATAAACAAGAAAAAAAAGCACCATTTTGAGAGTAATCTATGTATTCAAACATTTAAAAAATATGTATGCTTTTTATATGGTATTGTCAATCTAAGAGTACATATACATTCTAATTGTATAAAGTTAAAAATATAATTGACTATAATAAAGTGGTCTTACCACATATGATGATGATAAGTAGAGGGTAGTGATGGACTTGATACAGGTGTACAATTATAAAATCTCATTATTCTTTCTGCAAGTAAAAAATTACGAAACAGACTAGCAACTAAAAGATCTTGGCGAAAAAGGCGTTGAAATGTTTCTTTAGGTAAAACATTCCACGCAATAGTATCTGTTATTGCCGTAAAAATCCAATTTAATTCACCTAACATAGTTCTGCGATCAGATACTTGACCAGGTATCCTGAAAAAAAAAGTGCTTTCGCAAATCTTTTCTTGTACATGAATAAAACATATATCCTTAAATCAAACTACATTTCAAATAATATAAAAATAAAAAAAAATTATTTCAATATGAAGGGTAAAAATTTTTTTTTTAACAATGCAATGCTGACATCTATATATAACAAAGATATGTTAAAAAAAATAATGTAAGTAATAATTAGTTTGGGTACTATACATCAGTGGTAGTACCTATTACCCATTTGTTGCATCTCATTAGTAGAAAAAATTTTCTAACTGCCCATCAGTTCCACAGTAATAGTGATTTATAAAGAAGCAAAATAACTTTTCTTGTAAAATTTAAAAAACAGAGTTACAGCAAGTTAAACCATATAATAATAATCGCAATAATAATTACTTTCCAAACACTTTATCAGACTTAGAAAAAGTCAGACAAAGTAGGCAAAATAAATCTTTACAAAACTACTACAGTAAGTTTGGCAAAATAAATCTTTACAAAACAACTTATTGTAGTTAAAGTCATCACTATTAAATTTACGTTTGCTAACATAGTTACGTTAAAATATTTTTTATAGATAATTATCTTCTGTTATAGATTTATGATTCAGAAAATTGATGAAGCAGTTATAAAAAAGCAGTTCAAATAATCATTGAAAATGAACAAAAAAAAAAAACAGATTGTTCTAAGAATTATTTTTAAAAAATTGTAATCACTATCTTATAATGCTACAAAACAAGCCCAAGAGGTACTGTTTGGCAACCACTGAATCTCTGTGTGCAGAAGTAATGCAATAAAAACTTAGTTCTAACAAAGCTGTCAAAACATTCTGTTATTCTTTGCATTAGACTATATCTTGTTTATGAGAGATTTCAAACATTTCAGTTAATGATGAATATGGAGATTCATACTTAGATATTATGTGTGCCCTATAGAATTAATATATAAAACACATTTGGCATTTCTTCCATCAAATAAACATCAAATTCACAATATTGACCTATGATTGATAGTACTCCATCAAAAGTACGTGCAACAATTTTATTCAAAGTAATAATATTTTTTGTGTAATATGATTTCCCAATTAAATATAGATAAAAATCTGACATCTGTAATGAGATTTCTTGTGAGTAGCATTTCTTATTGTTTTTGCCAAAATAACATACATATGTCATGAATAAAGCATTATTACCTGCAATAGTAGATTTGTCCAACTGAATGGAAAATGCAGTTTTAGAGAGTACTCCAAAGGTATTTTTTTTAAAAATATAAGCTGTAATTTTTCAATTAATTATTTCATTGTGCTCTTGCTTGCATTTTTAAAACTTGAAGTACATCAAGATTCAATACTATTGAAATAAATTCTTTTATGGAGATTACTAGTTTTCCCAGTACAATAGATCTTGTAACTTTTGAAATTAATTGTGAAATGCAATAAGTGGCAAATTAATCCATTTTTTTCACTGAATATTGCAACTTAAATAATGTAATGTTTGTTAAATAAATTGATTTTGAAATTTTTATATATTTCCTGAAAATATTGAAAGGACTTCTCCTTATCATTTTACTGTTTGGTAGAAATTCTCGGAATTAACTTGACTTCATTGCCTAATTGGATAATGTTCACGGGTACAAATGTAATGGATGAATGCATTTGCAAAATTTTAAGAAAACTTTTAGATGCTCAAGCAAATAGCCACAAGGACATTTCCCTTTCTGAGAGATGGATTACAATATTTTACAATATCTTGCTTGAAGATACACTTACTTTCACAAATTTAATATCATGCAGAACAGACACAAATTTATCTGCATACTGTGTGTGTGACCAGCAATAAATTACCGACTATGGCCAGTTTTAATGCTTGGAGGTGGTGGCATTATTTAAAGAGTTTCATTTATGTAACATGACCATTAATTATAGCACACCACTGGGTTACTCCACTTATATATCATTTGTGATGGTGCAGTTACATAATAATGTACTGCCCCTGAAAATATGTAGTAAGTTTGCATTATTTTGTGTTTTCATTTATGACTCATTGTTATAAAATATAAACACCAAAGAATTGCATAAAAATGTTAATGTAAATTTTTCAATAATGCTTTGAAAATTTTTTTAAAAAGGAAAGTGCTTCAGTATTAGACAAAATCTCTACCATTTACCCTGAAGTACCCATTAGTGGACAGTAGAGGCCAGGATGGTTACCACTGCTGTGTGTATATCAAACTTTAAATTTTATATAAAAATTAAATAAAACAAATGTGGAGATGTCATACTTACTGATCAATTAAATCCATAGTAATGCCAGGTAATAATTTTTTGTTATTTTGGAGCACAAACCTGAAATAATTCATTAAAGCATCTCACTTTAACAACTATACTAAAATATAATTAAATAAAATAATTTTTTACAAAAAGGACTTCTATAGCATTGTGAAACACAGCAAATTTAGTGACTTTTTTTTAAATAAAAAAATTTTTTGAACATATAAATTTCTAAGTAGTTGTGTTTACTCATGTGAAAATTTCACTATAAGGGATTTAAAAGCTTAATCATACTGCGCTTCTTTTATTGCACAATTTTGTTTACTATCACATCCTTCTAATGAGTTACATATATATATTAATGTTTAAAGATAACTCCCTAGTTAAAATTGGTTTTTGTAAGATTTATTCACATCCTAATTTTTAGAAATTTAGATTAAAGTAGAAAAGAAAGCCAGAAGTAAAAAAATAAATAAAAGGAACTGAAATGCAAGAAATCAAGTCCAAATGAAAATAACAGCACTCTATCAAAACAAAACTAAAAAATTATTAACTATGAAGTAATACTGCTGGACAATAAAAATTGAGTACACTCTGCAACTTAGGTATTTTCTATCATTTTCCATTGCATAATATACAATTAACAAAATAAAACAAATAGTAAACAATTTGAATCCAATTTCTCAATATAGCTGAAGTTCTATTACTTACACTTTCTCCCCCTTGTCCTTTTTGTGATTATGTCAGTTTCTAATTCACACAAAAAATAAATAATGAAACAAGATTTAAAAAGGTAATAAAACATATGTAGAGGGAGAAAAAAAAAAAAAAAAAAAACAGAAGTCAATCAATTGGTATTTTAATTTTAAGACAAATGCAAACAAATGTTTTAATAGCTAACTTAAATTCTACTGATACTCATGTTTATTTTGCTTTTACTGGAAAACCTAAACTCCCATGCAATAGTTCTAATAGCAACACTTCAAAGTATTAATTCAATTCCATTGATTTTTGCTTAGCATATGAAACTATGCTCACAATATATGCAAATTTAATGCAACTATAAATTTTGAGGTGGCAAAAATCTCTATAAAAAAATTAATGGATAAAAATATATTTCAATTATAAATGAATTAACAAGATATTGGGAGAAAATGCATGATTTTTAAAAAATAAAACAAAATCAAATACTTAGGGTTTTTCTTATTTAGTTAGGATACAGTATGAAGCAAGTTATTTTCAAATGATAACTAAAATTGAAAGAAATTTTAAATAGTCCAAATCGCAATGATACAGAACATTTGATGAAATTCTTTTCATTGGTCAAAGAATATTAAATATTTCATACATGAAAAGCAGATACAAAAAATAATTACACAAAAAATCTTACATATTTTGTTCGGAATTTACATTGGCTTGATTAAAATGATTTAAAACTACTGGTAAATTTAGCTTATTTGAAATTAAAATAATCTCTATTGGCTGAATATAGATATTTTTTTCTAAAACTGACTTCAAATTTATATTTTATCAATAAAATAGCATACCATTTTAATGCTATTATAACAGGAGTAGTAAGACATGAAGTAAACAAATCTGCCGGCAAATCTGGATTCATAGGTAAAATCTGAGTAGCTCCACAAGCTGCAAGTTGTATACAGGAACTATAAGAAGGCATTGGTGGTCCATCATAAGGTGTTTTACTGTTATTTACTAAAAGCTAAAGAATAAAAAAATATTAGTGCACCCAATGTAATACACACAATGTACTAAAACTTTCATTTGTTGCATAAAGAAATCAAAGAAATTCTTTAAATTTTCTATTAAAAGTAGTGAATTTTCACTTAGCAAAAGTTAATGGTTGGTTACAAAGTAAACAGTTTAAAATATTTGTAATAGCCTACATGCGTTGAAAAGCAGTAAAATTGTTCACTATATGCATTAATGGATTTTCAGATATGGATGTTGCCATAATATAAAGCTCCATGGCATACTTCCCATTCAAAATTATTAATGAAGTTTACAAAATAGTAATTGCATTTTTCTGACAAGCCAGATTTATTAGAACTTGTTTGTAGGCACCAAAAAAGAACATATAATCTATCAAAAAATTTTTTATTCTCTCTTTCATTAATACTATTCATAGTGTGACCTGAATGAGAATAAACTGTTAATTTATTTACAATTAATTACAAATGACATTTAAGCTAAGGCATTTTATATTCACATGTAGCTATTTTTCTTCATACACGATTCAAAAGCATAAGAACAATATTACAAGGGGAAAAAAAATCCTTTACTTTAAAAATTACTTAATTTACATGATATACATTTAAAAATATTAAAATTTTTAGGTATGAAGTAATTCTATTCCAAGCCATTAAATGTTTAAAAGAATTTATCAGAATTATATCATACTTTAAAAAATACATATTATACATATATTAATTTTTTAAACATAAGAATTAAATCTTAACAAAAATAAAATAAAATTTTAAAAAAACTGGGGGATATAATAATTTTTTAAACAATGAAAATGAAAAACACATGCACATTAGCATCTATCATGATTTAATTTAATAAAAATATTATTGGAAATTGCTGTAAAAATTAAAAAAAGGTATAACTTATTTCCATCCTGACATAACAATCCCATTACATGACAGCTCAAACTTACAACAGCAATTGGTTTTGAAGAATTGAATGTTAAAACTGAAATATGAAAGACAGATGCATTACATATGGTGAACACCAAACCAAAAACAGCCCTATCAAAGAAAGAATTCTTGCCCCACTTTGCATTGACCATGAAATATTTAGCAAGTCAGAAAAGCTTCTCAAATTTTCCAAAGCCAATTAAAAGTGCCCACACACTACAGATGCAAAATGCAAGTTACATTTTGTGCAACAATTTTTTCCACCTACAGCACATTTTAAAAACTCTCTAAATAAAACACAGATGCAATGCCAAAGCATCTCCTCACATGTCCTAAATGTAAGCAAAATTAGAGATTACTTTGACTGCATTGATGATATGTGTGTTCTAAAGTTTCTTCTCTATCTAGGAGAAATGAAAAGCGAAACGTGTCAACAAGCTCTTACCTATTTTGTGATGCTTTTATTGACACAATGAGTTAAATTGAACATTTACCAACTACTGATGAAGCTTATATAATTTTTTCCTTTTATGTTAAATTTTTTTAGGATGCCATCTGAAACCAATCAAATCCTTCCAGAGTACAAGGGTGAAGTTGCTAAGCATCAAAGCACTTATAAAGGGCAGTCCCAGTTCACATGATACCAAGTGAGCAATATTTTTCTTATAAAAAAATCTTTATTTATATGAATTAGAAAGTTAAGTTTTTATTAAAAGTAAAGCATGAAGGAAATATAAAGATATATTGATTTACTCCTATAACAATACTTATTTTTTTATACTAAGTTTTATCTTATTCATAATATAAATACAAATGAACAAATTTTATTACTACTTAAGTATATCATAAAAAGTAATGACTAACTTCAAATTCTCTCTCATGTTGATTTGCAAAATTTTTAAAAGACTCTACAATAAGCCCAGCACAAGAGCAGTCATACACATAAATTGATGGAGAGCCCATCCATTGTTGAAGGTCATAAATAGAAAGTGGTATATACTGAGTATAAGTCTAAAAGAAAAATAATTTGAAATAAATTTCTACATTACATTTATAGATGAATAAGGCATTACTTAATAAAATTTGTCAAATATTATTTTATAGGATTTATTGTTATCTTTTAAAAAGATTACAATACTTTCATCACGAATGTAGAAAAATATAAAAGCAGGACAAAGAAGGATGCGTTTAAAGCACACATGATATCAATATTTTTAAATGATTTAAATTAAAAGAAATACTGCAGCAAGTACAAAATTTTGATATGAGAAAAAAAAATATTTGTTAGAATATTCATTAAATTATAAGAATAAATAAACATATAGAGCATATACAGAGAATCACAAAAAAAAAAAAAGACATTCATGAAATTTTATCATCCAAATATAAATGCTAAACATAGACTTTTCTCCATTGGTTAGGATAGATATACTTTCTAAGTCTTATGTTTCAACTAATTTACTTGTTTAGTTTTAGCTAATAAGGAAAGAAAATATGTATATCCAAATTAGCAATGTATATTTTTCATTTCTTAGGTAAGATAGAAATATTTATTAGGACTTAGGACGTATACCACAATAAAAATTTATATTACATCAAAAGAAATCTTATGCTTGACAAATAAATTATGAAATTAAATTTTTGACACACAAATTAGATAAATAGAAAACATAACTTACTTTATTAAAGACCCATATTTCTCCATTAGCTGTAGGCTTGGGAACACCATGACCATTATAATGAAACAAAACTCGTTCATCCTATAAAAAGGAAATATGATATAAAATTTAGATATTTTAATTATTATTAGATTTACAATAAATTAATATGATTAAATGTTGTAAACAACAAACAAAAAAAAAAAAAAAAAAAAAAAAAAAGAAAGATAATTTACTGACTTTTAACAAATCCAATTAGGGTAAAATAAAACGAAGTTTGCAACACAGATTCAAGGCCTTTATATATTCAAAATATCTAATTATCATTTATAATTATTTAGAACATTTATTCTCTTAAAAATAAAAAATATTAAAGGAAAGGGAAGAAAATATATTTTATTGTCAAATAACTATCCAATTTCTAAAAGCAGTTTATGAAATTAGTTGAGTTAAAAATTGAGATACCTGTATACTACAGAGAAGTATAATTTAAAAAAATATGTTAAAGTACAACGTAAAATTAAGGGAAAAAAAATTATCTAATAAAATTTAAATATGTTAAAGTACAGTGTAAAATTAAGGGAAAAAAATCATCTAATGAATGAAAAATAGTACACAATATATGAGAAAAAAATTTACAAAATCTAATAAAAAATAATAAAAGATCAATACAATTAATAATACAACAACTACCACAAAAAATAAGGAAAAAAAAATGCAAATAATTTTTAAACAAACCTTAGCATTTCTACGTAATGAAGTACATAGTCGTTTTACTTCATCAACTGTAGGATCAAGACTATGCTTGTACCTTGCCCGAGGTTGCCATTTTTCATACTGCTTTTGTAAAGCAGCAGCGACCGAGTCTAAAGCTTTTTGAGGCACAAGTGATAAAGGATCTGAGAAATAAATGAAAAAGAGAAATATACTTGCAATTTTTGTTTTTAAATCATCATAAATTATAAATAGTTAATTAAGTAATTAACTATTTACTTACTAATTAATCAATTAACTATTAACTAAGTATTTTCTGTTGATATTTTGAATGTTTTTGTACACTGGGGGTTACTACTATTTTCATATATTATAACAATTATTCAAAATCTCAGATTTTTCAATAGGAATTATAATCTTGTTAGCTTGTAATAATATGCATTTAAAATTATGATTTGATTTGCAAGCCTATGAACAATAATTGTATTATACACATTTTAATACATAATCTTAATTACACATATAAAACTTGAATAATGATTCCAATTCAAAAACTGAAAGGAATAAAAAAATCTTAATGCTATTATTTGTTTACAGTTTATAATTACAATGTGTCTATTTTAACATGCATAATACAAATTTAAATATCTAATAACAATTATATTCATTTATAACAAGAAATCTAAAATTTTTAATTTAAAAAAAGAAAAGAAAAGAAATATTGAAATAGGTAGCAATAGAAAGATTCCCCTCCCCCTTATAATTAAAGAAATCTGATGACTTTTTTACCTGTCTTCACAAAACAGCATTGCAAGAGAGAACATCTCCCACCTCCTCCCCTCTCTAATATATTTTTGTTTCACTAATTGGTCGAGTAACACTTTTAAACAGTTTAAAATAGATTTATCATATGGTCTTTCTCAGTCATTTGTAATTTATCAAAATACTGTCCTCTTTTTAATAATAATTTTACTTATATTTCATTCAAACATAATAAATAAGTTCAATAATCAGTTAGTTCATTTAAATTCAAAGGAAAGATTAAATAAACAATATCAGTTGTTCATATTGAAGATTAAAATAATATTTATGAGTATCTGGAAACAAGGAGAATAATGACTATTAAAAAAAATATTATATCTAAGCATATTATAAATGTAACAATATTGGTAAGAATATAATACTGCACATTGTAATTAATTCAACTTATTAAACATAATGCAGCATAATCTTCAAAGCTGACATTTCTTAAAGTTGATTTAAGTTTCATATAATCTTATTATTTTCGAATTATTCCAGTTTACTTGAATGATCCATTTAGAGAGATTATACTGTATATATTTTAACTGCACACTTAGTAATAATACATTCCATTCTTATTAAAATAAGACAGATAGAAGTAACTTCATTCTCCTTTGTAATACTTGAAAAAAAAAAATCAATCATCATTAGAATTTATATATTTTACATTTCACAAACAATAAATCGGATACTCTATGGTAAAATATATCTATATATGTTTAACTGATTCTGATGACCAATTTTAAATTTTCAAGCAATAAATAAAATACAACTTTGTAAAATACAGAAACATGATTGAATTTCAGTTTATTTTAAATATTTAACCCTCCAAGCGGTCTGCACGTAAAATCCCGCCATTCCAGATATGCTTTTTCTGCCTTCAAGCAAGATCCCCAAAAGCGTCTGAGTCACATTCTTAAAAATACGGCTCAACCGCTTTTGAGAACCCCACCTGAAAGCAAAAAAATATGTGCGGTGCATTTTTGAAGCATCTCCAGAATGGCAAGACTTTAAGTGCAGACCGCTTAGAGTGTTAATATGACATTGATTTACTTTTTCACTGCTACCTTCTTTAAACATACAAATTTGAACATAGAAAATAATTTTAAGTTATAAAGAGTTGAACATTTAGACTTAAGACAAGTGAAGGATGAAGAATTTTACTACAACATAGAATAATAACCACTTAATATTTGAAAACACTCTTTATTAAAAATAAAAATTATTAAAATAGCAACATACACACTATTAATTAAAAAACCAACTTTTAAATAACTATCTAAAGTACACAACTCTAATGCATGAAATTTTAATTTTATTATAAATATGCATATACATACCAATCCAACACTCCAATCTTGCACATGGCTGAGTTTTTATGATGTCTGGTGGATCAACTCCAACATTTAAACATAAAACTAGGGCAACACTTACAGTTTTCATCTAAACAAATATGAACATAGTAAAACAAACAATTAAAACTTTTTTTAATTTCACAGAATTCATTACATTATACTGAAAATTATTTTTTGAAATTGTCTTAAAGCAGTTAAAAAATTAAAAGTTTATTATACAAAAATTTAATTCTTTTTAACTGCAAAATTTTCAATTTTAAAATATATTTCATGATCAGATTTAAAGCACCTTAGAAATTAAAACTTTTCTTTATAATACATGAAGTGGCCATTCTTCTAGAAAATATAAAAGATTTACTTTTTATTTACTACCTACTTCTTAAGCATAAAATAATATGACCTCCAAAATTCCAAAAGAAAGCATGTGTTTTAAAACATCTAGAATCAGAAAAATGTAATTGTAAAAACATTGACATAAATAAAATTAAAGTTTGTAAAACTTAATACCAAGTAATATAAATTAATTTGTTCTTTCAGAAACTGTTTATACAGGGTGATTCATAAAGAAGTATACACTTTCCAGATGCTGTAAAACAGAAACAGTTACAGACATGCACCACCTCAGCGAAATGTGAAGTAGATGAACTTTTAAAGCTTGTGTCTCGCCCCCTGACAAAAGTGATGTAGGCAATAGCATACATGCCATGTGACTAGTCAGTTGAAGATGGCATCTGCAATGTAAAAGGCTTTTTGTGTTCTTGAATTTAACTGTCAAGGGGCCATTTTTTTGGATATGTTAACTCTTTTGTTGATGACACAGTAACAGAAGGACATTGACAACTTTATTCTTCAATTCAATGGTGTACCACCCCACTGGTCAGCCAATGTGCAACATTGCCTTGATGCACAACTCTTTCACCAATGGATTGGAGAAAAAGTGGACTACAACATGCCACTTACCCAATGGCAACCCAGGGGTCCTGACTTAAAACTTTGGGAATTTTTCCTGTGGGGAACAAGGTATTTGTCCCTTCCCTTCCTGTTGATTTAGCTTAAACAATGTATCACAACTGCAATCGATGGATTTGTTTCTGATACCTTAACAAGCATTTGGATGAAATCGGGTTACTGGCTTAATGTGTATTATGTGACTTAGGGTTTGTAGGTACATAGAACATCTGTGACTGTCTCCAACAAAACTCAAAATAATCCCATACCAGTCTATTACAAGTAACATATAATATCTTATATTTTTTTTGATTTATAGTGCACTAAAAATGTATACTTTTTTATGAATATGTATATACAGTCAAACTGCTACAATGCAAAATTTAGAAGAGTTCAATTTTTAACTAATCCAAAGAGTACTACATTAAAACAATCAGGAAAAATGTAGAAAATTTGATTTTTTTGTGAGACTACTCTTTAAATTCAGTAATCTCATATGAGGACTATGTCAATGTGAACCAAGATGTGGGCATAAGTAACAAAATAACTTATACGTATATTAATGCTCATGTGATGGAGAGCAATAGAAGATGGAGTACATGGGGATGAAAAGACCAATGGGCCCCTAGCAAGTGCAGAAGAAGCTATGATGCATATGTATAAACTGTAATAGTTTTTTAAAGCTAGCCTTATGCAGAAGATAATATTTTTCATCACTTGAAAAGTTAAGATTCATTTGCAATGACTTAAAGATTAAGGTAAAAGTATATGATTTTTTAAATACTGCACCGTATTAAGGTACATAGTAAAGTAATTGATTTAATTAAGAAACAAAAATATATGTATTGCAACATTAATTTAGTAAAATAAAGCTTGAGTGTGAAATCTTTGATCATGGAATTTAACTTCTTAAAATGTATTACTATCCTTTAGGAAGACATAAGCAATTCGAATTTTTTAGGTTATTTATAATCGAAATATTCAAGTTTTACCGAATATATATTTATTGGTAGATCTTACTGATAATACTCCGATAGCAAACTTAGAAAATCACAATATTTCAGATTATATTTTTAACGATAATATTTTTCAAAGAAATCTTCATCTGTTAATTTTATAATAGTCCGAAAAGCTTTTTAATATTTGAATTTTAAAATATCTAGTATTACCCGATCTTTCATTCTCCATTTTTGAGTACTTGTATTATTTCCTTCAATTAATTCAGTGTGTCTCTTGTGATTGAAAGCGAGATGAGTATACCAATCTAGAAGATCACAGGCTTCTTCGTTGCAAGAGAAATCTAGCATTGTCTTTCCTATGAGAAAATGTTCAACACTATCATCACATCACGTTAACAGCACACTCAACTGCGATTTGTAAACATTAAGGATATAACTTATTTCTGTTGCCATTCAAAATCAATTAATATCTCTCAATAAATGTTTGTTGGCAATGACGCAATAAAGTTATCGGCGACGGACGGATCAGGATCATTGAATAAAACTCGGATGATTCGGATCAACAGGAATTTTTCTTAGAACCTATTTTCTTTAGCAAGCAGCGTGAAAAAGAAAAAAGTTCCGAAAAAGTAAACAATGAAAACTATGAGGTACTGAAAAAAAATCGATCAGAAAACAAACATGCACTAGCTTTCTACTTTAAAATGTATTAAAAATTGAATACAAAAAAGAATGAAAACTTCATTTCTTATAACAATTTTTCCTATAGAATATTACTACTAAATTTTGGAAAATCGAATTCATGCAACTAGATATCTCCTGTAGGTATCCATTATATCTGCAAAATGTGATATAGCTGTGAATATCTGTGGAAAGCATGAGAGAGAGAGAGAGAGAAGGATATGTGATTTTATTTACAATGATATTAAAGGTTAAATGAATTTTGGTAAACAGATGTAATGCATACATAGAGAGCGGTCATCAATGGCAGACTTGAATGGTTGTTTATGTCCTGGTGGTTTTGTTGATATTTCAAGTCCATAAATATGAGGAATCATTTTAATGCTTTTGAAGGACATAACTTGTGCTATATTCCTATCTCGCAGGTGAAGGAGGAAGGCTCGTTCTGGGTACCTTCCGTTCCGAACGCGAGTACTTAACCAATCACGCCAAAATGATCGTCTTCGCGTGATGTTGGTACTAGTTCATATAGATATCTCCCCACCACATACTCCCCCTGCCAGTGTTTCGGCGAATAGGCGAACAAACGATACCATATTCGTGGCGAGCATATAAACAGTTGCGTCACTTGGTGGGTTGCGTCATTCGTGCGAGACGGCTTGATAATTGCGTCATTTGTGTGAGACGACTTGAGATTTGCGTCAGACGACTTTGAGAAGTAACGGCTTATTTGCGTCAATGTTTGACGGCTTGGTTGCTGTTGCGGTGGATAGATGGCGCCACGACTGCGGCGCGTGAAGGGTGCGGTTCCTTTGCACGTCCAGGGTCACCAATGAAGGAGGAAGGCTCGTTCTGGGTACCTTCCGTTCCGAACGCGAGTACTTAACCACGTGATGTTGGTACTAGTTCATATAGATATCTCACCGCCACGGCAGGTAGGAATAATATGCATGTACAGTTCATAGAGTATCCAGAAAATTCCCACAATCCATCTTAAAAAATTATTTTTCATGCTTTCAAAAAATTTTGAACCTTATAGCCTGCTTATAATTTTAACTTTCCATTAAATTGCATTGATTTGTTTTCCCTGAGCTCACGTTGTGTGATAATATAGTACCATGTTTTATTATAATCTTTATAAAATAAATTTACCATACGTTCAAAGTATTATGCTGTTTCATGTTTATTTTGAATAAATGAAATGGAAAAGAAAAAGAATTTTACGACATAAATGTCTAGATGAGGCACTTTCGAGTAAAGATTGCAGATAATTCATCAGACAATTTGTTGCATTATATAAGTGAATGAAAGAGGTTCTTGGTTACAAGAAAAAGGTACAATATGCCAAAAAGTAATGAAATCATGGTCATGACTAGTGTTTTTGACATTCAACTCCTCTCAAGAAATTTTTGGGTACTTACGCATTATCGCAACCTATTGGTGACATTATATGAAACGAAGCATCTGATTGCCGATTCAGCGCGTACGACACATAGAAAATCGGAGTTGCCAACTTGGCGAGTTATTAATAGAGCTAGCGATTTACGATAATACGTAAGTACCACACACACAATTTTTAGCCATCTCAATTTCCTGATCTGAATATCCCTGACTTTTCTTGGTAGAGTCCTTAATTGGTTCAAGTGTAATATAGGGAGGGGGCCACTTCGGATTTGACGATTTTTCTTCGGATTTGGCAATTTTTATCTAGATGTCATGGTGAGATATCGAATTCATTCTAAAATAAATAATAAATAATTCCAAAAAAAAGTACCTTGGCGACCACTTTTAGTCGCCAAAAAAAGGGACTGCGCCAAGTGGCCCCCCCTATACTACACTTGAACCGTCTTAATTTAGCCCCCTGTTTATTTGGGGGGGGGTCACGAAAAAAAAAGGTACTTACCTATTATCGCAATGATCACCATTTGCATTAGTAACTCGCCAGGTTGGCAACCCAATTTTCTATCTGTGGTACACGCTGAATGGGCAACTTTGTGCTTCGTTTCGTATAATGTCGCCAATAGGTTGCGATAATACGTAAGTACAGGAAAAAATTTTGCCATATCGCGGGAATACACAGATCGTTTTCCGAAAACCAGAAGAAAACTTCTCCACGTAGAGGCACATTTTCCTACCCGAATGGCAAGTTTTCTTGACGTGAAAATTTCAGGAAGGTTTGAAGAGTTTTTTTTTTTTTCATTAAAACAGGGGCTAAACTACGATCCAACCCCTTTTTCCTGTGAGGATATTAAAAAAACTAAACTTCTCAAAACAAGCCCTGAAAAAAGATAAAAATCACCCACTGCTTTTTGCAATTTTAAAAAAAATCACCAACCTGGAGAGCTCTGGCGTGTTGTCCTCCGGAGTTGTAACTCATTCTAAAGCGTTACGCAAGAGAACGTCATTTATAATCGCGAAGAATCATCTCCAAATAATGGATAAGATATGCATCGGTGATTCTGCACTGTAGGTCAAACCCTTAACTATAGATGACTTAAAAATTTCCGTTAATCAAAGGATACAAGAAGTTACTCCAATGTCTTGAAGCGCATTCCTCAAAATAAGCACGAATGAAGTTCAGATTTGCCTCCTAGAAAGAAGCTGAATTTAAACAATTATTTAAAATACATAAAAAAAAATATTTTATGCGTTACCTTACAAGTGATATTAACAATCTGTATAAAAATAATTGTTTAACTTAGCACATATATTGTCAGTAGGGAAATTTACAAGACATCCAGAACGATGTGTGTCTGTGTCTACGTATCAGTATTTAACAAATATTCTCAATTATTACTAACAACTTGGTCAGTAGTTTAAGATAGATGCGTTTAAGTTCTCTTTGCTTATTATTAAATAATCGTATTCAAATTATCAACTTTTTAATAAAAAAATATCCTAACACTAATATTTTACTGTGATTCCTCCCTGATGTTAAAATAAACTAGAATCTTCTAATATTTAACATATTACTAAAATTCACTGAATCCTTCTAAATTTCAAGCAAAATATTTTTATGTAATTCAGCATACATGCTTCAATTATACGGAGAGGCCGATGTACACAATAGATTATCTATTCAAGATGAAAGTCCTCTTAGCATAATGTGAAAGTTTGGAGATTACCACCTCAAGTGTCGTCCTCGTGATTTGACCGGGGTTATAAATTATGAGGTTTATCTCCAAGAGCCCTAATCAAAATGTGACTTTTAAAAATAATCAAAAAACTATACAGGTTTATGCTAAAATTGCGGTATTTTTCTACCCGAGATGATGTTCTGAAATTATGCTTTTAATTTTGCTATTTTCGAAAATATGACCAAACTTGCTAATTTTTTTTATTAATTAATACTGATTATGTGTATTGAGTAATTTAATTTTTTACTGTATTTTGTTCCCCACAGTCTACAAAATGAAAAAGTATGTTTGCCTGCGTATTGTGGTATGCTACAAGAATGGTAGACTTTCAACCCTCGAACAGGAATGAATTAATAGGAGTCTTATTTTTTAAGTTCGGTAGTCGATATTTTAATCAAGTATTTATTATAGTATAAAAGTTTACCTTATTATTCATACAATAATCTATTATTATTTTTGTATGTATAATTCAACCTTTTTGTGTTACAATGGACATTCTAAATATCTCGATCTTTGCTCAGTTCTAAAACACAGTTTATTTTTGAGTTGGAATTTATAATACATGCATCTTAATAAATAAAAAACTGTGGCTTATAGTTCCACCTGGACTTCTTTTCAGAAAAACACATAATGTTGCACAGGTAACGGTAACGGTAACGGTTATACATTTACGTGGAACCTTAGAGAAAGCTGTATTATCCACTCATCATAATAAATTGAACAGAGAAGAATTTGTTGAAGTTACATATAAAAATAAAAAGCAGTCCACATTAAATGCGGCGCAACAGCGCTGGTGGAGGGGTGGGTGGGAAACCACTCTCCCAGTTGATTTAGTTTCTGTTTCGCTTTCCTAGGAAAACGAAGAGAAAAGGACATCACATCTCCATGACAGCAAAGCCCGTCTTTCAACTGTCTGCCGCATCTCGACGGAACGAGGAGAGAGGAGATATATTTCTTTAATAAAGGATTAAGAGAATAATATTTTTAAGTCCGTTACACGATACCTCTAAGATAACTGCGTGCGGTTATTGAAAGGAAGTTTTAATTAACCACTTGGAAGAAAGTAAGAAAAGGTAGAGGAGTTTGAAATAAGATCATGAGGGGT
>BMAV01025861.1:116292-129624 GCA_019973955.1 Trichonephila inaurata madagascariensis
CCCACTTAGTAATTCTTTCGAACCTTCATCTCCTTTCATGACATTTTAGATGACATAAAACGCTTTCAAATTGCCCACTTTTAGTAAATAATATTTAAAATATAACTATGTTAAATTAAAAACAAGTAAGAATTACTTGAATTGAATGAAATTACAATTATAAAATAAAGTTAAAAATTGATGAAAAATCTTGACTTAGAAAAATATGATGGGAGTGGCGGGGCCAGTCCGGTTGCAACTAAGAAGTCCGAGTTAGAAAGAGAAAATTTTGGATTGTTGAGGAGCTATTTGGAGCACACACCTGTCGGGTTCTAATTTCCTATCACAAATTTTCTTTCTCTAACTCGGACTACTTTAAAAGTTAAAATGCGTTGATATCGAGGGAAGCTTATGGGATTGGTTGACCAGAGAGGTAAGCTATTTTTACATCTAAGTTTAGGTGAGAAGCTCGACCAGTCATTGAGTAGTTCAGCGCTCGAGCAGCAAAGATGGAGAGAATTTAAGAGAATTAAGGTATCCTACTACCCTAAAATCATGATTTTTTTTCAAAAATTGGTATTTTTTTAATTTTTTTAAAAAAATTTTTATGATTTTATTTTACAAGGCCATCTTATAATAATACCAATAATACCATAATAATACCTCTTAATAAAAATACCAAGTTTTTTTATTTTCCATTCACTAGAACAAAAACTACAAGTATTTTAGTAAAATCAGATGCCATGACTTTACACAAGATATCAAATTTTAAAATGCGTTTTACTCGAAATTTGATTTTTTCGAAAAGCTCAAACGGGGACAGCGATTGCTCAAAAAGTTTTTAAAATAATTAAGCAGGTCCGGCACTTGAATTTTCAAAAAATAATCGATTTTCACTATTTTATATTTTTTAAAAGTTTAAATGTTTCTGCTTAAAATGATATATGGTATGAGGAAATATGATAATTAGAAGTATTTTTATTTATTTTTTTAAATGAAGTTACTCCTCGACGCGCATCAAATGAGCTCTGCTAGGAGCACCTGTGCTTCCCCTTGCATAGGTTTCTGATGAGCGTGAATCCATACAATGTTCAAGTGAAAAAATTGGAGTGTATTGGGCTCATCCAAAAGTGTATGGGTACACGTCTTTTGGATCTTTAAAGCGAGATGTAACCGACTCACCATCAGTTTAATATCAAAAATTCAAAGATATCATAGAATAGCTATTAGAAGTAATATCAATAATCTACACAGCATGAAAACTGCTGTTTGGGCTGTTTATTTTCTTCTTCTGTCTTCAAACGACAGCCCTCAACATGGACTGTGTCCTGCGATTATAAATGCCTGGTGCAAGTTTCAAAAGATAGAAGCAGAATGTAACGAAAGGCAATATGATCATAAACACATACACACGTGTCATATACCGTAATGAATTAAATGAAGCCAGATTTTAGAGATCTAAGTGATCCTATATTATTAAGAAAATGTTTACATGGAAAGACCCAGAATCCAAAAGAGTCAATTGATAACACCACTTGGTCAGTGATTCCAAGATCTATATTTGTGGAATTAAAAACTCTAAAATTAGGGGTAAATATGGTTATTGCAAGTTCAATATGAGTCATATAGCAAAACTAATGATCTTAAAACATTGTGATATTGAACCAAGTTATAAATATGTGTCATATTTAAAAAAAAAAAACTAGATATACGTAGGATTAGTGCAACACAACGAAAGCTTGATATTCCAATAAAAAAAGGCACAATTGTTAAAAATAATGAAAAAAAGAAAATAAGAAGAGTCTTTTGTACGATCAGAGAGTAAAATAAATGCTTCATGTGCTTCTGGAAAGTATTAAAAAAAGTAAATGCTCAAAAAATTATAAATTTACACTTTAAAGCCTGTTTTCTCAAAATGTAATATTTTTATCTTGATGTATCTTTTTGTCAAAAACTACTTATCACATAAACCTCAAATTTTCACAGTGAGCAGACTTTTAACATGTTTACACATTTTAATGGAAGGAATTAGAAATATCTAGCAAACTTTTGTAGATATGACTTTTTTAAACTAAATTTTAGGGAAAAAAATCGGACAATTTTTAAAAAAATCATAATTAATTTAATTTTGAACAAAAAGACAAAACCCTCAATTAAATTGTTATTAATAGAACACATAACCTACTGTAAAAATTTTATTTATGAGAAGTATGTAGTTTCTAAGAAAAAGATACATATAAACTTACCCAATTTAACATGGGCTCCTATGCACGTGCCGGACCCCCTTAAATGAAGTGTTTTGTGTATGTTCTGTATAACAGTAGAAGTGTTTTGACCTTCATATTTGCCAATCACTGTTTTATTTCAAAATTTACAGTCCTTTATGTGAATAAAATCACTGTTTTTTTAAGCAATTTCATATAATCCCTAAGATAAAGTGCTCTAGTTTTTGTAAAAATTAAAATATCTCTTATTCTGAAGGTCATTTCAAACATGAATAAAAAAGTAACACATCAAAATTGAGAATTTGTTCATTTACTATTTGTACATTTTCACCAGTTTTTTCCCATTTTAACAATAATAAAAAAAAATTTCTGTTTTCAACTTTAGGATTTTTTTCTTAAAATATACTAAATAAATCTAAAAATCACACAAAAAAAAAAATCCCCATTTCTCCATTTTTTCAAAAAAAAGTTGTCACAAGTAGTCGGATACCAAAAAAATAAACAATTAAATTAAAGATAACATAATTAGGAATTAAAGAAAAATAAGATCAATTATAGAATTGTTCTGAATCTATGGAAATTAAGATCAGAGGAGTATATTTCTCGATTCATTATCAGAGTTGTCAACTTTATTAAAAAAATTGGTACCGATTTTTCTGATCATTTATATAATAACGGGTATTTCACTCGCGGCTCATGAACCAGTGAGCAATACGAATTTGCCTGACAGTTAAATTCTGAGAACTTTCTAATTAATTAAATTGGATTTTTGCTGCATGTCCCCAAACAGTGGAGGTCAGTACATTATTGCTTATGCGAATTATTAAGATCATTATGAATGCAATTTTTTTCAAACGCTTCTTTGTTTTTACATTCTTATATTTAAAAAGTAATTTAAAATGAAATCATAGTAGCCTTTCGCATATTTAAAGGAAAAAAAAAAGTTGCTAAAATTTTTCTTAAGGAATGTTTTAATTGAAGAAGTCAAATCGAAACTTGTAGAAGTACGCATAAATTCACAAATTTATTCCTGACAAGAGCCTTCGAACAGCTCTTATAAAGTATCTTTCAGATTTTAAAAAAATGATTTCTAACTATAATATTTAACTAACAAGCTGTAAACAGCTTTTTTTTAATAACACACACACAATAATTTTAGTAATGTGTGTGTATTTTTTCCAAGAAAATACAGTTATTATTAAATTAATTCTGTAAAACGGAAATCTGATAAATATTTTTACTGTTCCCCCTCCCCCCTTTAAATATCTGTTTTTAATGAAATTATCCAAAAATTGCATCAAACGAACAAATATTATTACTTTTAGTATGATTCTTGATGCAACAAATAATATTTTTGAAGAAAAATATTATTTCTAATAGAATTTCTTTTTGAAATTAAAAATTTTTTTTGGCAAAAAATACATAAGTAGCAATAACAACACAAGGTTATTCATAATGCCCTTTTAGGTTTCGAAGCGATAGAGATTAAAACGAATACTGCAAAAAAGAACACTTGGAAGAATATTGAATTAATTCAAGTTTTATCAACATACTTTAAGGGTGGTTTATGTGTAAAAAACTTTGGTAACACGGCATACATCAATGCGATAGTCCAGTTCCTGTCACACTCTACTCAACATGTACCATCAACGTTTTTGACACGTGTTATCCTTTCCATGTTATCCGAAAACTTGGTCTTTCACTTCAGACCAAGTTTCCATACCCTTTGATGCAGTACCCTTTGCCACGTTATGTAGCAGAGAACTGCGTGAAAAGATAATACTTGCTGTCAACAACGTTGATAATACCATGTTAAATAGAGTGTGGCAGAAATTGGATTATTGCTTTGATGTATGCCTTTTAACTAGGTTTTACACACAAAGCACCAGTTAAGTATATAAATAAAATTTGAATTGTTTCTGTATGCTTTCACATGTTCTTTTTGCTGTATTCGTCTTAGTTGTTTTCCTATAGCGCTTCGTAACCTAAGAAGGAATGAATAACTTTGTATACGAATAAGATTTGTCTAAATTCTTCTAATCCTTTTTTTTATTTGTTGGTCACACATTAAATAAGTTTAGTCATCTCAGACACACAATGATGAATATTCAATAAAAATAAATAACATGACCAGGACAGTCATAACACAGCAATATTTATTGTGCTATTTTCTAATATACTTTTGCATCATATAGATCTACATTTTGTTTATGAACTGCCATTCACATTGTTTCAGAATGACATGTAACAAACTAGCAATATATAAGATTATTTGTGTAACAAAAATTGACGCATACACATATGCTCAGCACATACGAAGACAAGCTACTTCAAAATGACAATATGTATATATAATATTTCCTTGTTACTCTCTAAGACAGAGAGTAGCTATAATGACCGTAGCTTGTCATGGAATAAATAGAATGATTTCTTTAAAAATACCCCCGATATGTTTTGTATACAGTCTCACAATTTCTCACTGCATGTTGAGGTCATATAGATGTAAATGACACTAAAGATTTTTTCAACCATCTGTTACTTAACAATACACTCGTGTTAGCAGTGGTAATCAAACTACATATATATTTTCAAAAAATGTTTTTAACAAAGTTCAGTTACTCAGATAACATGTCTTAACGGATTTTGATTTTCAAAAAATATTGGGTTACTAATATTTTTTAAAAAAATTGAAACAAAAATTCAACCATTTTAAAAATTCTTCAAAAAAATTTCCAAAATAATTAAAAAACAAAATGGTCAACAAAAAATTAGCAAAAGTTCTTTACACATGATAGATTTATAATACATTTCAAAGTAAGAGTCATACAAAAAATAACTATCAAAAAGTCTTAAGCCGCATATGTGGTTACAGCATATAATTTAAATTTAGAGTATTTTATCGGATAAAAATGGAATGAAGATTAATCTATTTTCATATTTCCCTTTTATATAGATTATATTTATCTTCAGGAACAATTATTTCTTTTAAAAATTGAGACAATGTTTTCTCGTACAAAAAATATGTTTAACATATCGTATCCTATACATTAATGGAAAGCAAATTCTTTATTATGTTTACCATGGTTCGAAATTACGTGGTCCGTTGCCAAAAGCACTTGTGTACCTGAACAGTGCGATGTTAATATTCACTCACTTTATTATGTTTACTGAAAATTGCATATTTTACGAATATTTCTGTAAATTTTAAAAGGTCAGTTTGATAAAGAGATATATCATGGGTTAGAATCACACTGTTTCCTTACTGGTATTGTCACATTTCTTATTTGAGAAAAGTGTTCTTAGTTTGGGTTTTGTTCGAAAAAAAAACACTTGGGGAAACTGCCGTAAAATTTTATTCACTTAAATGAATGCTTAAGGGAAAAAAAGCATTATTGTTAACTAGTATTTTTTCTATTTTGTCATCCCTTTTTTAAAAATCTTAAAGGATTTCTAAAAATAAATGGAATATTTTTCCATCTTTCAAAATAACGGAAGATTCAATCAATTTATGAAATCTTTCAAGTGTCCTAAGAGAATCGGATTCTTTCTTTTTCATCTCCTCGGCTTCAAAATGCAATCGTAGCTTTTGTGGAACAACTGTATCCGAGATTATGAAAAGTTCTCAAAGGAATTCAACATGGTTGTAATTTCAAGCAGTTCCAAGACGAGGCTTAGAATTTCGAAGAATTTAATGTAAGTTTTAATATCCGAACATTATATAAATGTATTATTTAGAAAAAATATTCCATTGAATACTATTTGAATTAAAATGAAATCATAGAGAAGAGCTTTTAGGGGGAGGGGGGAAGCTCTATTTATAAAATAACTACATTCAAAGATGTTTTATTGCAATTAATACATACAATTGTTTCTACTCAAGATATGTTTTATTTGGTATTTTTAATCAACCTTTTGTTAAATCTCAAGAATATATCTCACAGTTTTATTTATTAATACACTATTTTAAATATAGTATATAGTAGTAAAATACTATATAGAAATAATTCTATTAATTTACTTTTAATTAATAAATAAGAACAAAAATTATTCTAATTTTAATTCATGTTAGTAAAATTATTATATAGTAATATATTTAATAGTAGAAATTTCTTAACATTTTTTTTTATAATTCCTCGCATTACTTCAACTTACTTTTGCTTATGTTATTATAGTAGAGAAATAATTTATAATTTTAAATTAAAGTAATACTCCAAATTTACGTGATAGGTGGGACCGAGTGATAAACAGGCAAGTCGGGGTATAATTTCGGATATAAATACATATAAATTATTTTTATTTGGGACCGGAGACAAAAGAAAATAACAATTTAGAAAAAAATAATGTCTTATAAAATCTTAGATAACACAAATATAAAATCATAAGTCGAAGTTATTTTTATGTAGAAGGTTTCATAAAATCTAATAAAGTAGTCTGCCGGCTCAAATACTTTTTTCTCAAGCGAAATGTTCTCGTAGTATGCAAATAATTTTTCAATTCCTACACTATTAGCTCGCACTGTTATTTATTATATATTTGTATTTATTTATTTATATATTTGTATATTGATTTATTTATCTTGGTGGAGTTTTCAATCCTTAATAAAATACATTTTAAAGCGCTGAATTGAGCTGAAATTTTATATACAGGATAATTTTGGATGACAATACAATAGTTTAATTATAATTAATAAAAATTAATTGATTAAAACTAAGTATTTAAAGAATTACAAATACAGCCACGTTGGCGACTTAGCGAGCATTTTGGTGACTTGTGTCAAAACTTGAAAAGGTATTTTTTCTCACATGTTAAAGCATTCAGTTAAATTGAAATTAAAAGGACAATACGATACTTTAAGGATAATTAAAAAAACTAACTACCACTTAATGTTGTGATTCTGTCCTATGTATATACATATTTATATTAATTGTAACTATTTAATAAAAAGTAGCTAAAATAAAAATTTTCGTTGTTGATCTAAGTAGGAATTGACTTAAAAACTATTTTTTTATATTACTTGTTATTCCTTGTTCTGTTGAAAGAAATACACTCTTTGTTGGAGTCAGTATTTTCTAAGATTTGTAACCATTTTTCAATGAAACTGACTTCTGTCGAATTTCCGACCGTCATTCGATCTGCTGATTGAACTGGATCGAATAAGTTCTTCAATGTCTTGCTCTTGCATTTCTATGAGCCCGTCAATTGTCAATTAGTAATTGTGAGAGAATCCAGCAGTTCTTGAACGTCATCACTATCCACTTTTAAATTGTTTGCCTTGCAAGATCAACAACTTCTTCAACCCCATAACCAACTTCACCATTTTTTTTTCTCAAACAAAAGACGAATTGACGAGATATGAAAATCGTATTACTCCGGGTTCGCGTAAGTCGAGGTACCGTAATTACTAAATAAAATAATAAATTAAACGTATTATTCAGAGCTCTTATTTTATAATTACTATAAACCTGGCATAAAACATAATAGAATATCAAATCAAACATATAACTCATTTAATTATTTTATTGTTAAAATATGAACACAACGAACGAACAGAGTTATTTTTGAATACCATTTTTGAGTTTGATACCACTGCTTCAGAGTTCCGAAACATATATGTAACGCATTAGGAAGGGTGACTGAAATAATGTTGCTCAGTTACCGCTACTTAAGCTAAATGTTGCTGATGAATTACATTCAATCTTTAATGTTTAAGCAATTACTAAAAGCTCCTTATTGCAGCCGGGCCCGCCCAGCAACTATTTGGCGCTTTGTAACATGTATTAAAGTAAAGCTCAGTAAACAGTGCGGTAACATATCATTCGAGAGTGTATGGTATCTATTTCTAAACTTATTTAAAAAATTATCTACTGTTCTCAACAAGAATCTGTTTAATTTTGCTTCAATTATAAGAAATAAAATCATATACTACTTTTAATTTAAACTATTTCGTCTATTGGTAGTCTCTGCGATTTTTATTCAAAGAACTGCGGGGATAAATTATAAATAAGGGTAATAAAAAAACGAATGACAATGATAAAATATGTTCATCACGAAATTTATTAAGTTAGAACTAATTTTATATATATTGGAAATTAAGTATCTATCTATTTATACTTTATTCAGGTGAATTAATTTCTGTACTAATATTATATAAAAAAGTTAGAAAGATGAAATTGATTAAAAAAAAAGAAAAGAAATACGCTTACAAAATGCTTTGAATGCTAATGGCGTTTATACTAATAAAGTAAATTCAGCGCACTCAAACTTGTATTCCAAAGTAAAACAAATCATGTTACACGCGTTAGAAATAATTTATTTGTTTGAATTTTAAAATAAATTTCCTTCTTAATTAAAATTATTTAAAAAGTATCAAACTACTTTATACTTTTAAATTTTGAATTTTAAATTTTTAATCCGTTTCTGATATAAGTAATGGAAAAAAACATTTTGAATTTAATCTGCCTCGCACTTCATATCCACACATGTATTAAAATTACTTGTAAAAAATCCCATTAAAAAGGAATATGTTTAAATTAAGCCTATTTCGAATGCTTTAGGCAAGAAGAAAGTATTTTTTGTTCAACTTCTTTCCTAAATTTGAATATAAATTTATATTTTTTCATACATCTATGAATGAACGAATTTTCATTACAGTTCGTAAATTGAATTTTTCACAACAGACTTAAAAATCCTTATAATTACAATAATATTATAATCTAACAGCACAAACAGCAGATAGAATTATTATATAACTGCATAAAATTTAATCATCATCTAATAGTTCCACGAATTCACAATATCTCTTTCACTGATAGCAACTATCTTACAGATTAAAACAATGAGATAAAATTAGCACCAAATACAATGTAATTTCACCCGTTAGAATGTTAAACATTCTAACTAATTTACAAAGTACGACTTTTATAATTCAATGTAAGACACATAAAATCTTCTTCTGTTCTATTTCCCTTTTAAAGAAATGAACTTTATTAAAAATGCCAATGAAATTAACTGTTATATTCATCACGTTTCAATGTGAACGGTAAATAATGTAAAACCTTTTACAATAATTTGATGTTGAATTGACTTTCAACATGAAAAATTCCTCATTGTACTTTTACTGACTTTAAATATAGTCGGACCTATATTTAACGAAGTCCCTAAATCCCGAAAAATGTTCGTTATGAAGAAAATTCGTTAAATATAGATTCATATTTTAATATACTTAAAAAAAATTTAATTTCATAAACACTGTGTACTATTAAAAAAAAGATTCTTCGCACCGTTTGTAAATTTATCTCTATTTTCTATATCGTCGGTCTAATTATCAGACTGCGTAACTCCATCTGGGATGCTAATTTGATACAGTAGGGCTAGGTGCCAAGTTGTTGTTTATGTTCTCCAAGATAGGCGATAATATTACAATATGGTTTACTTTGATATTTTTATCGTGCGATAATGTGGTTGCCATGGGAATAACGTATATTAGTGTTAGTTTTTTGTTTTGGTTTTTTTTCCCCGCGGGATCTCTGCTCAGCAAAAAAGTAACACATTGTTACAAATTTTGTGTAATGAACGCTTAAAATAGTGTAAATAATTTATATCTGGAAGTGTAATACAATAACATTACTTTCTCTTGTATTTATTTTATGTTAAAATCTTGCCACCACCTCTCCCTTCGAAATCTAATTTTATTATGAAATAAAAAAAAAGTAGTGATTACACTGATCGAGGAATAAATTAAAAGCGGAGCGTGCTCTGAGGCATGGCGTAGACAAAACAAAAGGATTAAGGAATCGCGCCAAAAAGCGCTTGGCGCGTTGCACTTCTATATCAAATCAGTAACACCGGTGGAGTTACGCAGTCTGATAATTAGGACCACGATATGTTACCCATCAAAAGGAAATCTGCAAGGAAAACCAGAAATAAAAAATCCAGGAATGCACAGTATTTTAAACTTAAAAAAATATAATTTTATGTTCAAATTCATGAATATTTTAGTTTCTAATTTTAAATCTACAAGTTATTTTAAAAATGCATTATTTTATAATCAGTATTTTTATGCATACATGATGCCACATGCATCCTTAAATATAATTACTGGTTAAATCTTTTATTTTTGTTTGAAAAAAATGTTTTCTTTCATAATAGGGTCGTCTCTCACTTTGGCGGGTTAGGCACCTGACAAAACCAATTCAAGGTCATTGATCACCATAACGTGTCTTAAAAGAGGGAATAATTTGAAATGTCCACAAATATTTTAGAAATAAAGAGAAAAAAAATTATAATCTGAATAGAAAAAAGTTCGTTAAATAGAAAAAGCACTTCACTGTTTGGAGGTTATTTTAGGAGAAAATCATTCAATGTGTTCTTGTTTCCAGGAAAAAGTTTGCAAAATAGAGAAATTCGTAAAATAGAGGTTCGTTAAATGGAGGTCCGACTATAGTTCATTCTGAAAAACACTACATAAATCTGCTAATTTATGTAATTTTATAATGCGCAATTATTTTTCTTACACTTCTATTAATACGACGCAAAAATATCACACGTTAATTGTTGAACATTGTTTTACAAAATATTTAGATAATTTTGGTTATATATTACTGAAAATGTTTTCTTAAGCACAGTGTTACTAATTTTACAAATGCTTAACAATCAGAACTTATTTTTATAACTTAAAAATTTTTCCCCTTTAATCAATTAAAACTTTTTGTGTTTTTTTTAGAAAATAAACTTCTCAACATGCAGTAAAATTTTTCTTATAGCAAAAATGCATCTGTAGTGCTTATAATATTTATAACAAAGCTCATATTTACATAATATCAGATCCATCAGACAAGTTCGAAGGCAGAATCCAAAACTATGTCGAATCATTTATTTACTCTAACTTTATTCCTTCTCTTATATTAGAGGTTATATGAACTTTATTAAGCAACACACAATGAGTCAAAATAACATAAAGTCTCAAACGTTTGCTTATTAATAAGGTTTAGAGACAAAAATAAAAAGTAGCGCGTTTTTAAATACGGATTACGTACCAAAATTTTTTTCATCCTCAGTAACAAAATATTGATAACTCCCAAAAGAAATATTTCAACATTTCCTTCACAGTATTATCTTTGAGATAGGTAGTTAAATATAAAAGAGTATTAAATAATCTTCATCATAATAATACATGACTTAATTCAAAGATTGTTATATGTCTTTAAAATTAAGGCAATGATAGCAAAAAGTACATAGATATTGGTTTACTAAAATCTTAATTCCTTCGCAATCATTTTTGTAAATGAATTCATGATATACGGATATATATATATACGCGCATCAAATACAATCCTTTCTTTTCTTTTAATGCTATAAAATATTTCAGAGCAACATAAAACTATTTTACAGGATTTATAAAATTGAAAACAAAAATATTTTTCTAATTGCTACATAACAAATTAATGTTTTCTATCTCTTTTTTCAACTTTTAACAACTCTTCATAACCACTCATAGAAACAAATTTTAAAACTTATGAATTCAAAACATAATACAATAAATATCTATGAAAGCACCGATGCAATTTTTTATACAAGAAATGTGAATTCGCAGTTTGAAAACAAGATTTTTTTTAGTTAATTGTTTCAAAATAAAATATAATGCAAGTTTAAAAAAAAGCATAGCTTTTCTTCTTCCTTATTCATTTAAAATTATAGGTTGCGAAGGAATTCCGACTTTTATAATCGACATCTATTTATGCCTTCAACCAAATAACCGCATGCGTATTTGAATAAATACCATTTCTAGTATGTTCTAAATAACGTTATTTGACAGTTTTCATGCATATACGAATGAAGTAAATGAAAATGAGATCTTACTGGACAGTTCCTGATAAACCATTTTGTTGATTAAGATTCATATTACTGTTAGAGAATATGTTTACGTATATTTTTTCATTCATATGCTTCATCAAATTATACAACAAGAGTTCTGTTCTATGTTTTTCAGTTTAAATTCAGGTTTTTATTAAAATTACTTTTATGTATTTGTATGAAGTAATTTTAAGTAATTTTTAAAGCTGATTTTAAAATAAAAAATTTCATTTCATACATATATTAATTGTTTTCGCAGTCTCATAAACTATTGGTAATTTTTTTTATTCCCCAACTATAAAGGATTATTAATAGTATTTTCCTTTTAAATCGTTATGTTCTCTGAATTTAAGATAATTGTAAATGCATTTATTCAAAATAGATAAATCTTTTCGTCAGAGAAATTTACATAATATTTTAATCTACGAGACTCTTGTGTTTTATGCGATTAACTTCTTCAAATGATTTAATAAATAAAAAAGGAATTTTGACTTTTCTACTTAAGAGTATGAAAATTTCAGATTCCTTAACAGTTTATTATCTGTTTGCAGCTTGATGCCAGATAGAATATCCTTTCTAAAAATAAAAAACTGTGTTTAAAAGAAAAATTCGGTGAATATGACATAATTTTTGGATCAACCTTTGAACTTAATTATATATATATAAAATGCGTAAAACAATATCTTCAACGAAAGCATTAACCCTCTGATTTCGTCTTCTTATCAGAGCTCCGTCTGAAAGAGACTTTCTTTTCACCTCCAGACATGGAACCCTTCAGAAAGGACTCAATAGCATCTCCAATAATCACAGCATCAACGACTTCACACTCATCCCATTTGACTGTAGACAGACTGCCTTCCACAAAGTTCGATTTACTCTCATCATCCACAGCGCTAGCAGTATCAAAATTAATATTTTGGGCGTTCAGGTTATCCACGACCGTTGCATTGGGACTGATCGCAAGTGGCTCCGTCTGATCCAAGATATTGTCATTCCTCATTTGCTGGGTTTCGTTGTTCTCAATAAATTGATTGCTACGTCTAGCGTGTGGCTCTTCGCTTCCAGCTCTTCGAACTGGTTCCTTTCTCGTGGGTCTGTCTTCAGGAGTGTCGAACGAGGCTGATTTCGTTTGCCTCAAAGGTGCCTGCCCCCTGCGTCTTTTAGAAGGTGATGCAAGAGGGAACTTCTTACTGGCAGTGCAGAGAATTGCTTTAAGATCTTCCTTTCTACAGACAATTCCAAGATTGCTTGATTTGGATGAGGATCCTGGTTCTGA
>BMAV01025861.1:142670-158685 GCA_019973955.1 Trichonephila inaurata madagascariensis
CTATGTTAATTCTATGGTGCCGGTTTTTTTTAAAGATATGGGGTTAATATTTAGGGGATCGATAGTACTACCGTTTGGTTAGGAAGTACAAGGACTCGACCCCTCCCCCCTCCAGGACAGCATTTCGCCAATGCAAAAATCCTGACTAGTTCATTTCATCATTTCACTAAAACAATTCAGGGATTTGATAAAATCACTTACTTTCATTAGGGAAATGACCTTGAAGAGACATTATTTTAACATCTCCCGTCCATTGATCGTATTTCTTAGATATTTGATCAAATTCATCATTTCCCTGTGACATAGGCACTAAGGATCACCTTGTACAGATTTTTTGGTTGTGAGGATGTCTGCGCATTGTAGTAGCAGACACCGTCAACATTGTTACGGCACTGTTCTGAATTGAGCTAAGAAAATAGTACTGTTCCACCCCCTTTTGACCGTAAAACCTACAAAACAACATTGCACAAAGGTTGTAACGCGTGAGCGACGTGGAACAAGCCTTCTTATGCTGAATTTTAGAATTCAAACTAATTTTAGATTCTTTGTATCCCACTAGGGGACTCTTTAAGATGTCTAGCAGCATCAATTTGTGATAACCCCATTTCCATCCATCTGACTGTAGTAAACACCTCTTAAATATGATTAACAGTATTTAAGTATCCTACTAAGGAACACATTTAGAAGTCCAGCTTTAGATAACACCATTTTCATCCATTCGATTCTAATGAACATCTCATTAGATATGGCTAATGGCATTATAGTACAAACAATTGAATATCAACGAGCATAAAAAAATTTCACTCAAATTGCAGAAGTAGAGTATTTGTACTATCCTCCAAACTATTATACTTCAATTCTTTAAAAAATAAATGTGGGTATAATTGTTTTATAAGGTCTTATTAGAATTGCTTTTTATATAGTTTATACGAACAATCTCTTTGCCTTTATTTTCATCCTTTTAATAATGATAATCAAAGAACTAGTTATATCTTACTTTTTTCACGATTCCTTTCAATAATTTACACAAATCTAATTAATAATTTATCAACTTCAAATAACGAGTAATACCCGAAGTAAATACTTGATAAATTAATCTATTGACTTAAGATCCTTACTCGTGCATGTCTGTAATTATATTTAACATTAGATTGCCCAAGGAAGTCATTTTGACTGCTTTTTAATTTCAATTAGAAAAACAATTATGTATATAATCACCCAATTTCTTAGATTTCTTTAGAATATATTTTTTCCCAAGTGAAGTTAATTTTTTCTATTGTTAATATTTACTAATAACTTGTTATATGACTGTAAATAATATAAAAAAATATTAAAAATTAATTTTAAACAAATTTCTTTACACGTTATTTACTCTTTCACATTGCAGTCATTTTGACTGATTTTGGGCGATATAGGTATATAGTACTAAATTTCAGTCTTTCTAGTGTTAAGGCGACCTGAGCATTTTAGAATATACATTTTAAATACATATACACATTTATGATAAACACATATATCTTATCAATAATTTATAAATGATATTATCAATATTTTAAGGTATCCGACAACGTTCAGAACCGTGATTTTAAAAAATCACATAAATGGATAATTTTCATGATATTTAGTATCACTTAGATAAGAATACATGTATAAAATTGTTTTAAGGACATTTTGACAAAAAAATTTATTTAAATACAATATTTCGGCAAAAAATTAACTTAGAATAACCTTTTTTCAAAATGTTCTCCTTTTGTGAAAAATGCTTCTATTATAATAACATTTTCCCTGTATATGGCTTAGACCTCTGTACAGATGCTCAACTATGATTTTTGAAACATTCACATTATTTTCAGAGTTACCACCAATTGAAATAATTATCGGCGTTTTTTTCTTAAAATATCTACCCTCTGTTGTCGTAAAACATGGATAAACCCACTTCTAATTTATATATTTCAAAAATTCTAGTTGAGCCTGAGCTATATACAGGCAAAATATTACTATAATAGAAGCATTTTTTCACAAAAGGAGATTTTGAAAATGGGCCATTCTATGTTATTTTTTGTCAAAATATTGTACTTAAATAATTTTTTACTGTAATACTATTCTTAAAACAAATTTATATACATTTTCTAATCTAAGTGACACTAAATATCATAAATATTATCCATTTATACGCTTTATCAAAATCACGGTTCCGAACGTAGTCGGATACCTTAATCTAGAAGAGAGAAGCTTTAAATAATTGGGGAGAATTTTCAACATTTGTATAGAATAACGCTAGTCTTTTTTTTTTTTGCCTTAGCAAACAGCAACACATTCAGTTACCTAATCTTAATAAATCAATTATTTTTGAATAATCAGTTTCCAATCCTTAGTAATCTTTTTTGTTCCTCTTTTTGTTTGCATTTTCTCTTCATGTAGCAGAAGATGGAGAAGGACTTCTACAAAAATTCACTTCTTCAAATTGTTCGAAACTTGTTCTTTCCGTTAATTACAACGCCTAATTTGATTATTTGACAATGATTAGAGCGAAAATCTCATTATCGTCACAGAATGTTACGTGGACCGATAAATCTCATTATTGTCTTTTTCAATAATGAGATTAGAATAAAAAATACAAGCGAATGTTAAAATATTTTTACTTCTGTAGCTATAAAAATCAGTAATAGAAAAGTGAAATATTACAATATAAAATTCAAATCAAATCATAAAAGTGAAAACTTGCGAAATACTGTTTTATAGCTATTATGCATATTACGATGTATTTATTTTCCAAAATCTTTAATGACTGAAATACAGTATGTCAAAACTATTCAAGAATTTTGTTTTTAATAAGTAAATGGATTTCATTAAAATAAAATTCATTTTTTTATTGATATTCTTCTATTTTGGAGAATACAATAAATAGATTTGTAAAAAAAAGAATATAATTCCGAAGTAACAGAAGTAATCTAAATCAGAAAAATGAATGGGGCTTCTTTCTTTTGTTATTTTTTTTGATAGATTACACAATAATCAAATAAATTGCCTAAATTTGATAAGGGCAAATGAAAAAACGTTATTGATGTTGCTACAGACTGGATGACAAATAACTTATGTTAGGACTGTAAGTTGTTACTTTCAGTAGAATACAAATTGAATTGGAGTCACCTGTGCCAAATGGTTTCTAAGCAATTAATTATTTTTGATGTGGTTCACTTTTTTGACAAGAGAATTTTGTTTCAAAAAATGCCGTTTTACAGACGATGTTCTGCATACCACTGTTCCAGAACATAAAAAACACACCGCTTTGTTGCCTTTAATAATAATGTCATATTTCAAGATTCACCAAGTTTGAAATTCTCTGTTACACTTATTATCTTGCACTTTTTGTTCTGAACTAGCCATGTTGTGAATAACAGTTAAAAATCGTAAATATAACACAAATAAACTTTAAAATACAGTCGTGTCAACGAAATGGACTATGCTATGCGTAGACAAATTTTGCATCATACGCAACTGTAGTCCACGACGTAACTAAGGCAAGATAATAACAAACGAGTGTGCTCATCGCCGCGTTTGTTCGTAATACTTCATAGTGAGCCTCGTAATTTTGAAATAAAATGCAAACCATTTTGATCGCTTACGTGCCCAAAACATTGTGTCGCGTGCCACTGGTGCGCCATCCTTGCTCTTGAATATACAACGAAAATCACACATATAATATTGAAAAAGGAAATTTTTGTGCATCTATATAAATTGGAAACCAATTAAGAAAAGTACAATGCAAAGTTTTTTGAAAATTTCTACATTTTCAGTAAATATTTTGGTTCAATTACATTTTACAAAAATCCAGGTTTTCTTCAGTACTACACTCGATGCATTGAAATTTAGAATGGAATTGGTGTAATAGTAATTTTTTAGTTCCATCACACACACATCTGATAAAAAAATTTAATTTAAAAAAATAGGAAAGAAAAAGAAAGTTGAATGTGATTAATTGTTGAGTTTAAACTATTTATTTTTATATGAAAATTATTGAAGATGAAATATGACTAATACAATTTTGAAATAGTGAATAAATGTATAGTATTTATTTGATTTAACAACAGAATTTTTTTTCATTTCAAAGTCATTTTTGTTTATAAATCAACTGTAGATGGAATTATCTTATGGTAAAAATTGTAATCAATAGAATGTATTTTACAAAAATACTTAAGTTGATGATAATGATAAATTTTTAGTTCTACGGAAAGATTAAATCTGAGAATTTTAACTTAATTAAAATATTTTCTAACTTTCGAAAAGGTTTTTTTCTTAGTAATCCATTTAAGGTATCCGACTACGTTCGGAACCGTGATTTTAAAAAAGCGCATAAATGGATAATTTTCGTGATATTTAGTGTCACATAGATTAAAACACATGTATAAAATTGTTTTAAGGACATTTTGACAAAAACAATTATTTAAAAACAATATTTCAGCAAAAAATTAACTTAGAATAACCTTTTTCCAAAATGTTCTCCTTTTGTGAAAAATGCTTCTATTATAATAATATTTCGCCTGCATATAGCTTAGACCTCTGTGCAGAGGCTTAACTATGGTTTTTGAAAAATTCACATTATTTTCAGAGTTACAACCCATTGAAATAATTATAGGCGTTTTTTTTCTTAAAATTTCTCCCCTCTGTTGTTGTCGTAAAACACGGATAACCCCACTTCTAAGTTATGTATTTCAAAAATTCTAGTTGAGCCTCTGCACAGAGGTGTGAGCTATATACAGGCAAAATACTATTATATAACAGAAGCATTTTTCACAAAAGGAGAATATTTTGAAAATGGGTCATTCTATGTTCATTTTTTGACAAAATATTGTATTTAAAAAGTTTTTTATTGCAATACTATTCTTAAAACAATTTTATATACATTTTCTTATCTAATTGACACTAAATATCATAAATATTAATCATTTATACGCTTTTGCAAAATCACTGTTCGGAACGTAGTCGGATACCTTAATCTTATAAACTTTTAAGATTTTTTCAAATAAAAATAATGGAATACAGAATTTTTTTTTTTACAGTTCTGCATACTTCTATTTATCTATTATTTATTATTATTATTATTTTCTTTTAGATATAAATTTCAAAATGTCACTAGCATTTGCCCTTACGGATATAAAACTATTTTGGATTTCTAGTATTTCAAGAATAAGAATAAAAATGTATTAGGCAGAAACAACTTTAAAAGAGTCTCTCTAAAAAAAGGGAATCTTTTAGTGTTATCTGATTTCCACTCTTCTTGTTTTGCTCCTTTTTCAAATGCACTGCTTTATTAGATTTTGATGCCTTTCTGCAATATGTGTGACAGAAAGGAAAATTTTTATCTCCGACCTTTTAAGTTTTCCTCCGACACAAACTCTTTTATTCGTGTCTCTCGAAATCTAAAGTAGAATTTCTGAGCTCTGACAAAGTAACTCTCACTTTGGAAATTTTTCTTTTTAATTTTTGATCGTAAGTACGTTCCGTTCACTCGCAAATATTCTGAAAGATTAAATATGAGAAAACTTTGAAACGCGATTGCTGAAGATTTCTCCAGTAACAATAATATGACTAGACTGCTAAAAGATTTTAGAATGTTTTATTGGGAGCAGCAAAATATTTAAGCATGTGCATTGTTTTTTTTTAACTTTTAAATATGCTTACTGTTAGATAATGAAAGTGGACGCACGCTGATATATTTTAAGTAGAAAAGATTTAAAGTTCGTTTTAGTGAGTTTTTTAAGTCGTTTTACATTTATTGTTGATTATAAATTCGTATGTATAATTGCACAAATATGCTCTATTTTTAAGTTTTATGTGACTCATAATAAATGCGGATAACAACAATAGAGATACTACTACTATTTCTACTGCTAATACTATGAATAATAACAATAATAAATACTATACCTACAATGAAAATGTGTCTAATATTGAAAACAAAAACAAATAATTAATATTAGCTGCAATAAAAGAATATAAATCAATTTTACCTTTACTTCTAAAAATATAAAGATGGGTTTGAGAAGTGTTCATAATTTATTTTTCTTTAATCTTTTTTCTTTTTCCTTTCTGATTAAAAGAATAAGTACTAAGTATACTTTCTGTTAATCTTTTTTCTTTCTCTTTTCTAATTAAAAGAATAAGTACTAAATTAAAAAGGAACAAATTCAGATTTTTTAAAAAAGAGCTTGTAGGTATGAAAAGTTATAATGGAATATCCAGCTCTCAATGATTTCAAAATATTAGAAACACACTTGTGACGGCTTTATCCGTGATCTTCTTACTAACTGTCCTCTTGGGGAATTTTTGGTCCTTAAAAATTATTTTATTAGAAAAGCATCCTCCGAAGAAGAGAACGTGAGCAGGCAAATTAAGACTACTATATAAGTCTAGGCATTCAAGTTAGAAAGGAGATATAAGGTAGACTGCTAACAGAGCAGTACTTAATCAAATTTAAAGTGTGACGCAGATATTTATATTGATAATTGTAATAATTAAGGTGAGGATTTGTCATTTAAGCTTTAATCTAGATTAGATAGCACGGAAGTCAGAGTAATTGAATTGAAATAAGTGTTACAAGTAATTAAAGTCTTCTCAAATTTCGCGTACCTCGTTAATTGTTTACATATTGATTAATTGGGTGGATCTTTTAGCTTTGATTGATCGAACTTGTGTTGTGGTTTATGCCGTAAATAAATTAAGTGATTGGGAATATGGCTAGTCTTTTTTTCCCTTTCTCCCACACCTTTAGGCGCGGAGTCGAGATCTTTACACACTTAGAATTTGAGACTTTAAACCAACTGTGCATTGATTGATTGATTGAAATGTATTAAGAATAATAAAAAAATTCCGATTGTTATTCTTTACATTTAATCATATCAATAGCTAATTTTGAAAGGGCATGCTTCTGGCAGACATACTTCCGTAGAGTTCGTGTTAAGCAGAAAGAAAATCATGCAATTCTAATGAAACTTATCTAAATTGTCTAAATATAAAACATTAAGAGAATGGAAGAATTTTTCCTCCAAAAACTAACAAATTTCGACTTTTTAATGTTAGAAGAAGAGCATTTACTTTATTATTCAGATTGTGAAAATATTTTTTACATGTATAAATAGTTTTACAGAATGTCATATTTGCAATGTATGAATCTACACTGACAATATATTAGTTTATGGTACATCTGTTCTATAATGTTTGTCTAGGTATTCACTGAAAATGATGCTTCTCTATATTAACATGTTCATAGACATCTGTCGCTCTATTTACTGGATGAATGTCCTCCCTCCCCCCAAAATCTCGACAAGCTAAAACGTAAAGCGGCGTATGCCGCTTATATTGATGCAGGAAAAGCTATTCAAACAAAATATTGTGTTACATTATGATGTTAGGAGTCCGCAAGCGTATAAAATCAAAGCGTGTCCGAAAGCGTGTAAAATAGGTTAATATATTCATGAACATATTGCCGAAACGCGCAATATATTTGTGATACTGAAGACTTTTATGAAAAGTGTTATTTTCTGCCTGTCACTTTGTTTGACTGCTGACTCGAGTAATGATTTTAAAATTTATTTGAAAAAAATTTTAATATGTTAAGTTTTTTGTTGTTTGTCTATTTGATAAGCTTCAGACAAATTAGGATGGGGTGCTTTGTCATTATTTATTTATTATTTTTTAAGACAAGTTCTTTGGAAAAATTACGTACTGAAACAAAAGTGGTTGAACAAGATGCATATTCAATAAAAAGAATTCAGGGGGTTATCCACAGATATTAATTTAATATTCATTCTGGAAATTAATAGAGAATGGCATGCATCAGGGAAGATCACATTGTTGAAAGCAAAACCCTAGAAAAAAGCCCACAGAGTTGTTATTAATAACCTCGAGAAACTACATTTTCATTGGGTAAAATTGTTATTTTCAAGAGCTTCATCTTAAGAGGATTTGGTACCCCAAAAATGACAGACCAATCGATTTTTTTGTTTTTATTTAATCTTATTCTTTACATTACTATCTTTCGATTGATATATCATTTGTGCATGTCGGAAAGTTAGAAGTTGAATAAAACTTCATTTGAAAACAAATAAGGCAATTCAGCCCTTTTTAGAAGAAAAAGCTAAAAAAAGCGTTTTGATAAAAAAAAATCTATTTTATAAAGAGAAATAATAACATTAAAAAAGAATATGTTTTATATAAAGCAGAATGTTACCGAGGAAATACAATACAATCATTTTTTTTACTTTGTGAAATATGTGCATGTAAAATTTTCGAATTAAGGCATTTTATAGTAATAATTTTATAATTTCAGTTCTTATTACTGATATGTTTTTCATACAAATGTAATACTTCAATATTATAAGAAGAAAAAAAACTAAAATTTCTGTCGTGACAGAAAAAAATTTTTTTTAACATTTTTCTTGAATTTTCTTGTGCAATTCATACTCTCTAAAAATTGATCATTTATAAAAATGTATGGGTTGAAAAAATATGAAAATGCAATTATTTTAAAGAAAAATATATAACTAATATCGTAAAAGGGTATTTTAAGTTTATTTAAGCTTATTTTTATTATCTCTTTAGAATTATAAACTTTAAAGTGGTTTTTCTCAGTTTGTGTTTTTCGAAACATTAGTGCATTCAAAACACTACTCCTTCCACAATTATTTATCAATCACTTCCATTTTTTTCCTGCCTGTTATAAATAAATCATGTAATAAAATTAGGGATCCGTTTTGCTGTAAACTGAATACTTTTTTTTTAAAAAAATTAAAATGTAAGAAATATTGGTTTTTTCGTTGATTTTTAGCATGCATATCAATATTTTATTTTTTTTTCTGAAAAAAGAATTAAGTTATTGTAAAATCGATCCCTAAAATTGTTTAGAACATCCATAAGAATATTACAAAAAAATTTCATGTCAAAAAATGAATATTTACAAAAGGAGTAGAATTTTAAAATTTTTTTTTAAATTGTGTAAATACTATGTGAAAAATTTCATCTCGTATCATTTTCTTGATTAGAAACATTATATAAAATGCTAAAATATAATTTTTAAATACATAAATAAAGAAAGTTGTTCAAAGGGTACCAAGTCTTCTTAATTTCCGATCAGTCTTCGGGTTGCAATGTGCATATGCACCTCAAGTCACTCCCAATATCTGAAAATTTAGCCGTCTGTGATAAATATGAATTCAGGAAAAAAACAAAGAAATTGGATTTTAAGTTAATAGCTATTTGATTCACTTATGACGGGAAGACTATATTAATTACTTTGGGTCTAAAAACTATTTTGAAGTCACTTACATCTAGTTATAGCAGGAAGAATTCCAGTCATGGGACAGCAGCGGCTGTGGCTACTCATCGGAGGTGTTATACTTTGTTCTTCCAGGTGAAGGCTCCGGTCACAGAAGAAGGCTGAAGTGCTCTCGACCTCTGAAGAAATAGTTGACACGCTCTGGTGTTCGTGAATGCAAGATGGCCCACTCAGGACACAGGTAGGAGAGTTGGAACACATTGTGGCCTATACCAATACGAAACTGTATTTTTGGAAACCTTTACGGACGAACTAACATTCGCCAACATGGGTTTCAAATTGAAGACAAGTTCATTATAGGACAAGGTTGCTGAAAAGACACAAGTGCATAGTTTTGAAAGAATGCAACTAATATTCTTCCAGAATTAATTTCTAAAAAGGACTTAATAGCATTGTTCTTTTGTAATATAATTGGAAAAAAATTGAAGAAAGTAAATATAATTATATATGCATATAAAAGAAACAGTCATAACATCTAGCATGATGCATTGCTCCAATACCTCATATTTTATTTGCTCCAAGGCTCCATATTTTATTTTTTGCTGACCGTATCGAAAATACATAATATATTTTGAAAATATTTGTGCTGTATTAAATGTATAGTTATGAGGCAAAAATACGTATTTTATACTCACAGGTGATATTTGAATATTGAATACGTAAAGTAACGGTACTCTGAAGCATTTTAGCAGTCACCGGATTAAAAAATTGACTTTTATTTGGTGGTGTTTAAATAATATTTTCCTCCATTTTTATTTTAAGTATACGTTGATCAAATTAGTAACTGAACAGGGTGTGTATCAAGATATGAAGTAATTTCTAAAATCTAACAATACTAATTAAAAAAAAAGATTATTACAATAGGTACAATTAGAAATGAAATGCCTCTTTTATGAATACAGAAACGTTATTTCTGACAGTTTAACGAAAGAAGAAAAATACCATGTTTTCATATGTCATCTAAAGAAAACCTTGTATTCAAATAACGATGCATAAAGACACTGTGAATTTATTTTACTGTACAATTAGATGCAAGTTTACTGAATGGGAAAAGAGATCATCTTACTAGTACTAAAAAGGACGATATGAATTTTTCTGGTAACTGAGGCTAGTAATTGCAACGAAGTGAGTGCACAAGGAATAATTTTTCTCGATAGGAAGACTCCAAAACATTTATGTCCTTACAACAGCAGTTGTGTGAAATGGAATAATAATCTCACTTTCAGATTGGATGTAAATAATGTAAGGATCATTAAAAATAGCAATAGTGCGGTAGGCCATCGTGAATGAGGTAGTAAGCAGCAAAGCACAAAGTTCACGAGCTGTGGACTTAATCTTTGATGTTTCATATTCCATAACATGATGGGTGCTGAAAGGTTGAGATCATACAATGTTCTATGAGTTCATATTTAGGCTTCTATTTAGTTCAAAGTAATTTGAAGGAGTTATTGGAGATGGAAACACCAGATTGACAGACTGATTGATTGTCTATTAACGTCGTATTTCGAAGTTGCACTATGGCTATTGGCGATGGACCCTGTAATTCTGATCCACGGTTAAGTGATGAAGACGACACTATAGCTGGCACTTCATCCTTCAAACTTCTAACGTGATGACTTTGAGCCTCTACATATTTAACATGCATCAGGCTTTCTTACATGGCGTATTTTCAGTAGCACACTTAATACTGAACCGAGATAAATGGCAATGTGTTTTACTCTCAAACACATATGTCATGTGAAGACTTTAACACTTTAACGTCTAGCGAAATTTAAATGCCAATGTCCTATTCCACAGAATATTTTAATTAAAATTAAGAACTAATTATTTTGTAAGCATTAATCTAAGGTTTTGAATTTCCTGATCCTACTATATTTTGAAACAATATTGATATATTATACAAAGAACACTCTAAAACATAAAAAACAAAGAACTTCGAAGAAGTAATTTCACTGCGATAAAGGTTAATAGATTGAATGAATATGCATTGAAAAAGAAACGATTATGACTTCAGATTGGATAATTTATTTTAAAGTTGTCCATCTAGCACTTCCAAATTCTGACAGATTCTCGTAATGAGCATAAATGAATGGGCGAGGAAAATATTGGCAATAGATATAATACACCTGCTGGATGTTCAATTTTGATGAGCTGGATCTCTGGTTATGCATTCATTTGATATCAAGTTTTAATCAATTGAATGTTCAATCAAAAAATCATTGCATATGAGATTTCATTAAAATTTTCTAATGAGTTGGAGTACATTAACTTTTATGACTTACAATGCATTTATTTGTACATTTTTAATTAAATGTTGTCATCACAAACATATCCGTTAACTATAGATATAGATTAGTCGCCCATCCGGTATAGTGGTTAGCGACGCTGACTGCTGTGCCGTAGGGCCTGGGTTTGAATCCCGGAGAAAGCATGGATATTTGTAAATGTATAGAGCCTTTGCGGCATGGGGGTACTCTAAATAGTCGTCGAGCCGCAAATCCTCTCTCGTGAGGTTGGAAGAAGGGGAAGAGAGGTGTGACCGTATTCTTCCTCTTCCCCAGCGTATTCTTCCTCAAAATTGGGGCAGAACCGAGCTAAATCGTACTGTCATCTGAATGGTGCTACGGCTAACGACAGGCGTACATCTAGCCCTTTACCATGATGAATTTCGTGGGCCTGGATTTGACGCAGTCGAGTTCAGGTGGCATAAGAAACAACAGATGTAGATTACATAAATAATGATAGATATAATTAATTTTACGCACTTGTGCTTACACGCAACTTACAATATTTATTTCATCGCATTCTTTATATCAGATCTTAAGCTAATATTGTGCAAGTTAAAGAAAAATTCTTGGTTTTAGAAGAGATTTAGTGTTTTTAGGTACTTGATTTAAGTTCATTTTTGTTGTAAAAAGCTTAAAAACTACTACTGAATTATTTTGAAATTTTCTGGAAGGAAATACTAAGAAGTATGAGTAAAATTTGGACTATATTTCTATAAATAAAAATAAATATGGTGAGAAATTTAATAATTTAGCTAATAATGTCTTAAGTTTAAAAGAAAAATTTAAATTTGTTAAGATGAACAAAATAATCAATATCCTTAAAAACTGCATCCTTACAATAATTACTGCGCTTTCAAAAATATACGTTTTTTAAAGAAACAGAAAGAGGAACAATTTTAAGAGCAATTAAATATAAATAGGTATTTTTATGACTTTTTATTTTTTATCATGATTATTTACAATGTGTAAAATATAAACCAAGAATCCATCGAAATTAATACACATTTTAAAATTAAAAATATAATCTATTTGCTTCTGTTTGAAGAGATAGATTTGAAAATAAAGCATGCTTCAAGTAATTTAAAGTTTGCCTCCTTCTTGCTAACATTTGACATTAGTAAATATAAAGCATATATATTATAATAAATAGTTTCTTAGAATGATTCTTTATTCAAGGGCACCCCCATTTTGCTCTCAAGGGAACAAAATGAAGCTGATTGTATGCACTTCAGAATCTAGGGGCTTTTGTTCTTTATATTGCCTAGAAGTGAATTAGAATAAAAGATTTCTCCTGTACTCCTAGACTGCATCACGGGAGTTCAATAAAAATTCCGTTCTGGGTACTTCAGAAGAAAAATATTCTTTGAGAACTAATAATGCTTTTATGAATGTTGGTATTTTTCTCAAGAATGACATTACAGGCTGGTTTGAATATTTCTAAGAAATGAAAAGTCTGTTTCTAAGAAAAGGAATAAAAAAAATAAAATCTCAGCTGCAATAGAATCTTTTTTTAAAAAAAATACGAACAATTATTAAATAAATCAGCAATAAATTATTTAATGTAAATAAAATTGTAGAGAAGTATTCTTCCTTTTTCCAATAAAATATTACAGAAACAACATTTTCTTCGCGTGCTTTTTTTAATCGTCTACATTAAAATAGACAAAATCTTCGCATTGTGGTTAAGTAGTTCGTAATCGTATTTTCGTTATTTCATTCCAGCCACGTCATTCCAAGAAAAAACAACAGAAATGCTGCTTTTTTTTTATTTAAATGAGCTTCTGAAACTCATTTTGAATGCCGTGGAAAGTTTGAAGGTGAGTTTTTAAATTAGAATTTACAATCAGCATTTAGTTGGAGCTTTAAAATATATAAATTATCATCAAAAGCCATTGTGGAAATTTTACGCTATCATTAAGTCCATTTAAAACCACACCTAAAAGGTTTCTTCTTATTACAAAACTATACATTTCGAAAGATTTTTGTTTCGAATCATTTGTCGAATTTATGAAGAATAATTTACTTTTCAAAGTAATTAAATATAAAATAAAAACTATTCTTTCATAAAATATTATTATTATTCGCGAATAATATGCAATTTTCTACCACCATAAATATCATGATAAATAATATACACGAAAGAAAATAACACCATTTAATAATTTAGTAATATGAATTGTGAAATAAAACAAAATTTTTTTAAATGTAGACAGAAACTGTTTGTTATACTTAAGATAAATAATATTTTTTATACAAACAATAATTCATTTTCACCAATCTAAAATTTCTTAGAACGTTTGAAAGAATATTATTGAAAATAAATTAACCAAAAATTTTTTTCTAAATCTGAGAATTAACATAAATTGCTACAATTTTTTTTAAAAAAAATGCTGTGTATTTGCTACTATTAACATTTCTTATGTATTAAAGCTGGAATGACAATAAGTTCTTCTATAGAGAACGCGTACATATATAGTACGTACATCATTTAAGGATATTCGGGGTTTAAAAATTTAATTCTTAAAAAATATCAACTAATTTTTCAGTTTTCAAGTTCATAAATTTTTAAGGAAGCTTATATTGTTTGTAATTTCTAGTTTGATGTTTTTTGAGTTATCAAAAAAGCAATATTAATACACGATAAGGTTTGATATTCGTATTTCTTCTTTTTCTTTATTAATTATTTTTGTTAAAATTCAATCAATATATAGTGCACCGCTAGTGTTCGTACGCTTGCAAATTTCATATAAAACAATGTTTTCTATGAATGAAATTTAATATATCGAAATTGTAACTTTTTTACGATATCTGCAACTTATCCTTATTTAAATAACGTAATCAATTTTTAAAACATAGTATAACTAATATTTTGAAAAATAAATAATAAAAAAACTTATAAGAAATTCCACGACAAGTCTTCGTACACTTAAAAAAAATCTCTCCACATAGCTTTAAATATTGTGTTACTTTCTTAATTTCGTAGGATATATCTTTAAGCGTCCACAGCAACTTTTACACATCTTGGTATAGATTTCATCAGTTTTTTTGTAATTTCTGTATCGATATTCTTCCACGATTATTGTTTTTACTTCCCGTTTTGATTTTTGAACATTCAAATTCTCTCCAAATATTTTCTTCTAGGCTTGAATCAGGTGATTTAGGAGGTGTTTTTAGAATTTGGGGAGAGTTATAGAGGCACCATTGGCGTACGTTGAGAACAGGGTGCTTGGCGTCATTATCTCTTTAAAAAATGAAGTCGTCTCCAATACTTTCAAATTGTTCTTTAAAATATTTAAATAGAGTTAGTGATTCACACAATATCATCAAAAAATACCAAATTACCTAAACTTGAAGTTGATGTGCACCCCCACACAAGAACACCTCAATCTCCATGATGAAGAATGCAAGCGGAGGTATTCTTATTCCAACCAAATTCTTAGGTTTAAGTTCCTCATTTTTTTCCTCTCAAAACTATTATACGCCTGTCGGAACCAAAATTTTTAATTTTCTGTCAACTGAACCAATTTGCTGTCAAAGTAATTTTTCTGAAACTTTATCCCAAGAATTTAATTGGAACAGCGAAGCATAAAGGTGGAGGTGTTCTTGCGTGGGGGTGTAAATCGGCTTCAGAATTAAGGTATTTGGTATTTTTTTATGGTATTATGAATCATGAGTTCTATTTAAATATTTTAAAGAACTATTTAAAATTATCCGCCCAAAATTTGGACATTGGAGACGACTTCATTTTTTAACGAGATGATGACGAGCACATTGTTCCAAATGTACGCCACTGGTGTTTCTATAACTGTCCCCAAATTCTGAAAACACCTCCTAAATCACCTGTTTAAGCCCGCAAAACATATTTAGTGAAAATTTGGATTTTAAAGTAGAAAACACACACACATTTGCGTGAAATATTTTTCGGATATTTAAATTTTTTTTTTTTTTTTGTCAATTAAAAATCTGTGTTTTCACAAAAATAGAACAGGAAGGATACATGTATATATTAATACGCTAGATAAATCACTACACATTTATTTTAGCCTATTTCACTATGTAGTACCAACTTTTGATGAATATTTGTCCTCGTTATTCTACCAAAGACAACGTAAAATATTTTGTACAAAACTGTATACTTTCACATCTGACTAGTGACCGTGGTAGATGAGTGGTCATAGTTGTGAATTTGTGACGAGCGTTGTTAAGCTATGGGTTTGAATCCTGTTGTCAGCGGAAACCCGCCATGTAGAGGGGCTAATGTACATTGAAATTGTCGAGTTCAAGGTTCTCACGTCGACATGGTGGTGTAATATGATGAATAGGGTGCCAGATCAGCTGTCCTTTTCGTCACTTTACCGAAACTCATAATTACGAGATCTCTCACCAACAACCC
>BMAV01025861.1:158785-199560 GCA_019973955.1 Trichonephila inaurata madagascariensis
TTTTTTCATTTAAAAATATATTTCGAAGAGTGCAAGTGAAAGTAATCATTTTCTTTTCCGAAAAATAATGGTTAATAAGATATGCACAATCAAGGAAAGTGCAATGAAAAATATGATAATTTGTATTAAAAATAGTGATCTATTCTCTAATTTCAATTAGTAAATATTAATAAATAAATTTTGTTAAATTGAATAAAAAGAAAAACAGCATCGTTTAAAGTCTTATACTGAAAATTAAAAACTTTGTCTTATAACTTAACTTTCATTAAAACTTAAAGTCTTTGTACTGAAAATTCTTCGTCACAAAAAAATTCTACTCTTAAAATTACATACTTCATAATATTTTGATTCTCTTATCAGAATTTAACTTTCAATTTACCTTTAAACATCTCGAATTAGAAATATAATGTATTTATCAATTAATAGAAATTAATTTTTAAGGGAATATATCAAAGGAATTACTACATCTATTTCCACAATTCAGAATATTTCAGGAATTAAAAATCTCATTTTGTTGGTAACATATTCAGGTTTTCTATTTTTAATTTGTAAATATCTACTAGTGGATATATATTTTTCTTACCTTTTCATAAAAAAAATCGAATGATTTACTATAACATACTAAGTGATGATTTTAAAAATTTCTTTTAAAAGACATTTATTTTCTCTTTTGTTCATATCTTTTTCTTTTTATAAGATTTATAATTCAAGCTTGGGTTGATCTGCGCCGTATTGGAATGAACGTGTAAAATTATTTAAAATTCATTAATTGATAGATTGAAAGAAAAATAATAAATCCAATGCTATGTGAATGGAGCTTCAAAATATTCCATAAGAAACAAATCCTGAACATAATTTAATAAAAAGAAATATAGTAAAAAGACTATAATTTGATTATATTTGTTATATTCACATGAATTTTTTTTTCAGGAAAAATTCAAATTATGTATGGTTAGCTGTATGGTAATTATATTATTGATATGTTAGGGCTTAGGACGTTAAAATGTTTATTTATGAATTAAAGCATACAATGCTGAATTTAATTCCATTTTCATCAAAACATGTACTCATGTATCCATACACGGATAAATGCGTTAATGTTTTAATTAACATTAAAAATATAAATGGAATACTGTTTTATATTTAAAAAAATATGACGAAATTCTCCTAATATGGTGAAAGTTTTAAACATCTAAAACGTCACAAGTAATTTTAATACAAATTTATAACTCAATTCAATTGAAAATCATGTACATATTTTCCAAGTAGATTAATTGAAATATTTAATCCTTTAAATGTGCAATGTATGAATGATGTTTCATGTTTTATTTGTTTCAGAAAAGACGAGACATATTTCAATTTGAAACATTTTTTCTTAATTTTCTTTAAAAATTAAATGATATTCCAATCTTTAAAAAAAGTGAACATTATATTGTGTTCAGATACAATTTTAGATGCCTAATAATTTTTCCTCATTAATAAATTTACTTTAAACATAATTGCAGCAAAAATTAAACGTTATGAAATTAGGTATCGAAAGGTCAACGATGGAAGATCCGACAAAAGAAAAAAATTAATTTTCTAATATGCTAGAACTAAATACATAATTGTTATAACGGTTTTTAAAAATCTGGCAGCCGATATACATCTACCTTCGGTTATAAATGAAATCAATTAATACTCAGTGAGTTCAAACAGCAATAAAAATTTTATAATAGTTCATTTTCTGTGCTGTATTGTATGCAACAGATCAATTAATAATAATAAAATATTGACAGCATTTCTCATCTAAATAATTATTTAAAATATAAGTATCAAAAATAAAAAGTTACATTTAGAAGAAATATAGTCGTAAATTAAAAATACGAACAATCAGAAAAATAATAAATGCTCGAAATAAAATAAACTAAAGGAATTTTATGAGAGTGATTGAAACTTTTTAGAAAATGCTTAGGAAAAGTGATTTTTCGTAAAGCTGATATCAGCCTTTATAATATCTCAATATATGTATCATTAAACAAAATTATATGAGAAATTAACGCTATATCTGTAATATAAGACTAGATTTCCTTATTAGATGATTTCAATTCGAAAATGTGGTTAAATTTGACATCATGTATAAATCTACTCAATTTATATAAGACGTGAAAAATAAACATTTAATTTTAATATCGCGTTTATTCACTGATATTAAAAATAAATCACTTTAACTCCGTTTAATAATAATAATTTTAAACAAAAACAAAAACCTAACTAAATTTTACAGTTATTAAAAACTAATGAGCTTATATATTTTTTAAGAAAAAATGAATAATTTTGACAGCTTAACTATTCAGCAAATTTTATCGTAAATTTTGAGGAAAACAAAGAAATTAAACTTATAAGAAGAAAATTTTTGTTTGAAATACACCAAATAATTAGATATAGTATTGATATTCTAATGAAATTCTTATACAAGGAAGTTAAATAACTGTTAATAATTTTTAGCTATATGAAAATTCAACATGATGACTTTAAGAATAATAATTTATAAGTCATCTTTAAAAAAAAATGACAATTCTTAAATATATATCAAACTGCGATTGAAATTTAAATATATTCGCATTTTTAGAATATTAGAGAAAGTTGACAGCTAAATGTTAAATTAATGAAGAATTTACTGGTGTAAAATAAATTTCGCGGCATTTCTATACTAATCATATGGTACATAATCCATGCAACTTCATGCATCAATATTTCTTTCACTTGTTCATAATAACGCTTTTAAATACTTAGAATCGCACTTGAATACTATTTTTTCTACGATGACATGAAAACAACCCATAAAAATAAACTTACTACGTCACCAACTGCATTAAAAACAACTCTTGCTTATTTAGATGAAGGATGTCAGCCACAGGTAGGAATATATCTTTTAGATGACCAATACGCCACCGGCGAGAAAAACAATGCAAAAGTCAGTAAAAACTTACGAAAACAAGGAAAAGTTGTTGGTCTAAATGTTTGGTACTGGTAAACATCAGCTTCGGAAACAAGACTGGTAATACATTAGCTATATGACAGGAACCTTCCATTTCCAATAACGAGAGGACATGGCATATCCCCACCTACACCGCAGACGATTTTGACGTTTCCTAGGAAAATCGTCTGATCTTTTGCAAAAGGAATGTTCTATAGACAGTGCTATGAATTAAGAGGGGAAACCTTGTTTGGAAGGAGTGGGAACAGTTTTTGTGTACATCCAATTCCTTCTCATGAGTTTGTTGGCTTGTTAATATGGGGTTGTGTTCTATATTCTTAGCATCCGCTTCACATTCGTTCTCCCACCGCTGTCGATGAGAGCAGACGAACCATAAACTCGTCCGCTTTTCGGGGTTACTGCATCCTTGAATCCTTTTTCGCCAAACGATGAGGAGACGATGTAAACAACGGTTTACAGGTTGTTCGATCGAACTCTTAAGTTGTTAACTAAAACTTCGAGGAGAGTTTATTACTGTGACAAGGCCAGATATATATATTTGAAAAATCAGTTTCCATTTTTCATTTATTACTCATATTAATTTATTTTTCTATAAAATATTTTCTTAAAAGTTAAGCTAATTAAATTTTTCCCCTTATTGTTTATTTGATTGAGAAGAGTTGAAATTAATTATTCATGAAAACTGTACAAATAATTTTTATAGCAATACACATATTGTAGTATTTTTGATGGATAATCTTTGTAGCAATACACGCACAAACACATATATCCTCTTTCTATTTTTATGTGTACATATAATAAAAAATGATCTGATAATGCATTGTACCATTCTTTCTTTTTGAATTTTGATATGGACCGAAGATATTAAAAAAATTAAAATCTACACAATTATACACTTTTTTAAAGTAAAATATGGCAAAAGCGCCTAAGAAAAGGATTTCCATTTACTGGTACAATTCATTTTTATATCGATTATATACTTGGAATATATTATATATTACTCGTTAAGATCGATTCTGTAATTTTAATAACACATAATAACGAATAATTGACTTTAGTTATCGTTTTATATTTGGTATAGTATCATGTCCGAAAGTAAGTATAACACAAAACTCATTAAATTTTTTAAAAAAACCTCTACATTAAAAAAAACTCTTTGCCTTTTTTAAGAAAAAAATTCCCATTTCCATTTTAAAATTTAGCATACAAAATACAGTCAAATAATGCAGATACTTTTCATTTGTGAAAATATTTTTATATTTCATAAGGCCAGTCAATTCAGAAAGATGTTTCCAAAGTTTAGTCATGTCTTGCTATCTAAAATGAAGATCGCTAATATGAAGAGATTTGCATAAAACACAATTTATTGAGATTAAAATTCTATAAAATAAAAACTTCTATAACTTAGGTACTTAAAAACCATCTCCTACTTAATCATAAATAGCAGTTTCTTTAGTTTAAAATTAATGAAAATGTTCCTCATAATACCAACAAACAAAATGCTTTGTAGAAATCTGAATATAATAAAATGTTTGTTAAAATTGGTAAATAATTTCTAGAACTCAAAAATAAAAATATTAATCAAAATAGCTCTATTATAAGTTTTGAGAAGATCAACATGATAATGTTTCTTGAAATAAATTTTGTTTACTATGTGATATTAGTTATGTTACACACACATACACATACACACATGTTATACGTGTTGTGTGTATTCTTCTATTGCCTTTGTATAGATCAAATAATAAAAAATAAAAATGTTTCAAATACATCATTCGTAAAAATAAAAATTCGTAATGATGTATAATTATAAAAAAGAAGTTTTATAAGGGATAGATACACGACATACATTTTCAAAGTATTTAATACCCATAATTTTTAGTACAAAATGTTATTACTGTTTGAATCCTCGAACATTTTATCCCAATCAACTCATTAATCTCCAAGCCGTAATTATTACCACATTAAGTGCAGAATTATTTCCTTATTTAAAGAAGATTAGTTTTTAATAGTTAGTTGAAGTACCAGTTGCGTGGAAGTCGGAAAATATATTCCTAAAAGTTAATATCAAATTTCTTCAATAGAAAGGCTAAGAGAAATTTTCTGGAGTTAGGTGAAAAGTACAGGAAACATGTTTAACTTTTCCTTAGGTTTCATGCAATGCAAATACTTAATACGGAACAAAAAAAATTATTAAGGAAACGCACAGAAATTAATTACGTGATCGATTCACATTAATGTCAAGATCATTTACACCCAAATATTCTATGAACAATGCTGTTAAAGAAAAATAGCTCGAGAGTCTAGGAGCAAAAGTAGAGACATAATTACCTAAAAATTTAGCATAATTTGACTCTATTATTATTATTTTTTTAATTCCTGATTACATATAAACTAAGGCAATGAATTAATTACAAGTACATTATAATGTAGCAATCGTGTGATCAAAATGTTTAATTTCAGGGTGAATTTTATTTCAGTCATGTGCGATCTATTAAAAGAAATTTTTCGTTGTTATATGTTTTTGAAATTTAAGTTTATTACTAAATTTAATTTCATTACTAATGAAAATAAAATAATCTCTTTCAGTCAAACAAACTATTCATATCATTATCAGAGCTAACTAATTTTTGAAGAAATATGTTAAAAATTATTTAAAAAATACATCGTTTTAAAAGAATATTCCAAACGAGGGCCTATAAAATGATCAGTTAAATTCTCATACCTTTGACAAAAAGATACTCAAATCTATAAATAATGGAAATAAAAGAGTGGTATTGGACAGCAATGAACATCTAAGAGATTTGTTTTAAAAAAATTTACTTAAATCATGCAGTAAATTTGATTTTCTGAGATTTACAATGTTAAAATTAATTGAGTTAAGGTACTCTAATTAAAAAAAAAGATTATTTTTTTGAACTAATTAATTTTAAATAATTTTTATTCGATTTCTGAATTATTTTCTAATTAAACATTTTATTTGAAAGTTACATACCCCTCGGACTCGAAAAGCATAACAATTAAGTTTCTTTTTTTCATTATGTATTATAATAACTATGTTTTTCTAAATCCCTGATTTAGTGCGAACGGACAATTTTATGAAAAACAAGCTTAATAGATTAATTAAAGGAAATTTACGAGTGTTTATAAATGTTTGCAAATTTGCACATCTGTTTAACATTCGGAAATTGAATATATTATTAAAAGGAAAATCGCTTTATATAGACCTTTGTTAAACGCTTTTGGTTTGTTTTCAGCTTTAATCCATTAAACATTAAAAAGAGCTTTAAAAAAGGGGGAAATTAGACATTTCTGATTTATGGAAAATCTTATAATCTAAGCAGGGTTGTTCTTGTTTAAAAACATTTTCCGGTTTTTAACCTTTAAAAAAATTTTTTTCACCTTTTATTTCCAGCTTTTTTTATCCTAATAGTTGCCTATTGTTAATGAGAAAGAGCTGAAGTGGAGACACTTTTCCAGGAAGAAAATGTTTAATGTCTTATTTTGATTTTTCTGAAGTAGTTAGAGCAATGTTTTTTTCTATTACTTATATCTGTTTGTTTAGATAAATAGTTTTGTCTCGTATTATGTGTTATATTTTTTCTTGTGTGAAATCAAATATCTCTTTCCTTTTAAAATGAAAAAGAAGCCCTTGTTAAACATTTCTACATTTTAAGATTCTTTAATTTTGTAGAATAAAGTTTAGATTCCTATTTATATGAACACATATTTATAAAAAATAAATTTTTAGGGAAAATTCATTTGAAATTTTCAATTTATTCATCATTATATGAGGTAAGATATTGGGAAAAAAAAGGAAAAAAATCATATGTAATCAAACTTTGATGCAATACGTATGAGTTTAAGTTCCACAATATAAACTATTATTTGTTTTTATTTTTGTTCCATTTTTTTAAAATTCTTTTTTTCTCGTTACGATAGAAATGCACAAAATGATAATATAATACTATAAAATGTCATTGCTTGTTTAGAGATATCTTTAGCTATGCAGGGAAAAATGTGTTTCCATATCAAAACAAATAATTTTTAATTGCTTTTCTTCTATGACTCGATTAAAATCATAACAATTTTCTTAAAAATAATAAATCATTTTTATACTGACCATTGATTTTTCTCAGATAATGAAGTCATCCAAATTTATAAACTTGTTCCAACGTTATATGTTAAAGTTTGTCCACTTTCCGAAGAATTAAAATAGAGAATCTTTTCTCTTCTTATTTTGTTTTCAGATATTTATTTATTTTAATCTAAAAATCTGGCTTTAATCTAAAAATTATGATCCTTTCATGATCTTTTTGGAGAAAAACAATCAAGGGAAAAAAAGTAAGACTGTTTTGGGGGAAATAATTATGTATATAATCGTGTCATTGTGTCTTACGATTTTAATGATAACTATTTATTTAATGCACTTAAGCAAAAATAAAACAACTTTGAGAGAGAAATTTTGGATAACTTAAATACATACCGCTATTTTATCTGAATGTTACAAATAATTAGTATTTACAAATTAAATTTATAAGAATTTTAAATTGAAATAAGGGATATGTTATGAAAAAAAGAATAACTTTTTTTTGAAAGTAGTATACATTGGGTATTTTTTTGTGAAGGAAGTGACAGACAATATACAACTAAAATATATATTTGATATTATTCAAATAGTAAGCAGCGTTCTGCCAGAGTAATAGGTTCCCAAATGTGGTAGTTATTCAAGAAATAATATTTTTAGTAATAGTTATTTTAATAATTTTGTTTAAGATAATATATTCTTTAATTTTTTGTAAGTAAAATTGTGATCTAATACTTCTTTGATAAGTTGTATTTAATCAAATTCGTATAAATTCAAATCTTATTATCGATGACGAAATAATTTATATAATTTTCTCGAAATTAAGTTGTTAAAATTTTAAGAATATCACAAGTCTAATGTTTTTAGACATTAATAAACCTTTCGTTTTTAAAATTTTCAATTTATGAGCTGTATTTCGTATTTGAGGTTGAAATTATTTGTGGTGTATTTTTAAGGTTTATATATTTTAAAATAATATAATGTGATACGTTTATAATTAATGTTTCGAATAAATAAACAAGTCTTGTTTTCCTTAGGCGAATTTAAAGAAATAAAGCTTTTGAAAAAAGTTCCATTTCTATCATTCATCTAATGTTTGGATTAAGAAAAAAACTTGAAAAATTTTTCACACAGAATTTTCTTAATTTTTCTGAGTAAAAAATAAATTTAAACGTTCCCAATTCCTTATCAAATGCTGAAATAGTGTTTCGTAGTTGATAATTCTTTTGCATATGCAACGATAGATTCTAAATTCCAAATTTTTGTACTTAATTGTGTATGAATTGCTTTGTTCATAACTATGAGAGTGTTCATTTCGAACAGTTTTCAAATTTATATAAGATGTCTTATATAAAAGCTTTGATTAAAATCTTTTAATTCCAGTTTTTATACATATTTCTAAACACAAATTTATACATTCAATTAACTTTTACAATATAGAATTATCTAAATTAATAATGATAATATACTTGAAATTTACTTAGTAATATACTTGAAATTTATTAATTACAAAAAATATGCTTCTTTAACCAAAACTTTTGAGTACTTTTGCAAAAATAAGACTTATTTTCTTGGCAATTTATGCATTTTTTGAATGTTGGATTCAGTGGCATCTTTTGTATATGTTCACTGTCAAAAGTTAAACATAGAGATCAAAATGATAATTTCTGGAATCTAATCTGAATTTCAACAATTCTCTGCAGAGGAAGATGGAAATGTGAAAACATGTTGTTACAATCAATCACGGTAAGGTGCTGATAAACTTTCACTCAATTAGTTTTCATGGCAGACGCGTTTTTATGTCTCTTAGAAGATGAATGGTAAATAGTGAGAGCACGCGCTGACGTTCTGTGTGACACCTTGAAACAGTACAATTAATCACAAATGTTGCTTTTTTCTTCGGCGTTCATCATTCTCATTTCACAGTTATGGAGACAATTTCAAACAAGCTAAGCAGTTAGCCAAAAATCTGTTGATGGTTCCCCAAGGGTTACGATTCCCGAAAGTATATTTCTGTTATAGCTATGCGGAATCGAAGATGAATCTCCACATGCAAGGCGTTTATGATTGTAATGTCCATTATAATAATATGATACCAACAACTAATACACATTAAAGGTAGTTATGTAAGGATTGTACACTTGGGTACTAGGGGTTTGTATTCCTCTATTTCACTGGCGTAACGGAGAACGTTAGGGTCCCCCTGCAAAGTCAGGTTTTGGGCCCCAAGCCTAAATACGTATTTAGAGTCAATCAGGCTTTGGGCCTACTAGAATCCATGCCAACCCCACAATGCGGGGTTTTCGGGGGTGTACATTACGCCACTGCTCTATTCGTCCAGTACAAAGGGTCACTATTTAATTGGTGTCGACAAAGTGTGAATTGGATTGTGTCTTATTGGCCGCGAAGTTATGCTGATGGATGAGTCGAAATTTGTCTTGAAACCAGATGATTAGCTTTCGGGCCGTAACGTACACTCCTGCAACCCCCACATTGAGGGGGGAGCAGGACAGTAGGGGGCCCAAAGTCTGAATGACGCCTAGTAACCCCCCTTCCTTTGTAAGATCTTGCTTGGGGCACAAAACCTGACTTTGCAGGGGGAGGGGCTAGCCTTTAAGGGTCGGAAGAGGACAAAAAACACGCAATCGACCCCAGAACAGCCTCGAGAATTACGCATTTCTTGGCGGAAATATTATGATGTGGACAGAGATGGGATATCCCACCGACTTGCATATGTATAGACCGGTCTTCTGTGACGGCTGACCGGCATTGGGATAGAATCCTAGAGCCCTTTGTAAGTTTGTACGCTATGGTAGTCGGTTCTGCTTTAGTTGTATTGGATGATAACTCTGGCAATAAGGCTGATATCGCTGAACCGACGTCGTCGACTACAACCTGGATTGCAAGGAGATAGCGAGTATAGATTGACCGGCATACTCACTCGATCTTAATCTATTGAAAATCTTTGAGATGTCCATAGTCATGTTGTGTCTGCTTCTTCCCCAACCTCAGACATTCTCCCAAAGTTGCAAAACTTCTCTACAGAAGGAATGGGGATTATTTGACTCCATGAGAGTTGACCACCTATGGAAAGCATGGTCATATGCTGTACATTTGGTATGAGCATGAAGTATGGTCACATACCTAATTAATAATGATTTTGTTTGTTTGCTTTGGATTTTATCATCATTTTTTGTTAATGACTTTAATATGAATTCATCTTATAATTTGTGAAACTTCAATACGGTTTTTTCAACTTTATGATTAATTCTTTCTTTTCGTTACATGCTTAAACATATTAGCTTCCTTCCTGCCACATTTCGTGTCAATCAAAGCTGTCAAATTTTTCATACATTACCGCTTCGTGTTAAACTTTTGTCAAATAATGCAGAAATAGGCTTTTGAAATGCCAAAATAAGTATAAGTTGGAAAGGTAAGATGGAGAATTTATTTATTAAATTTAGTTCAAATAAAACTGCAACATTTACATTAAAAAGTTTAAATTAATCAAATAAATGCGATTTTAAACAAGACATTTGTTTATGAGATTACCATAGGAGCAAATTAATTGAACGAGTTAATTGGTTTTGATTTTGTTTGATTTATTTTGAAATAGCAAGAATAAAATTTAAATCCTAATATCGTTTGCTAGAATACCATTTTTACTTTAACTTTTTCTTTTTTTTTCTTCTTTACTGAAAAAAATTCTTTTTTTAATGGATAACTCTCTTTTAAGAGAAATTTTTCTCACGATAAAGAGTTTCAAAACATTTTTACTCATTCTTTTCTATTTCCTTTTTGCATTTGAACTCATCAGTTTCTGGTAAATAAGGATTCTACAGCTGAATTCTTATCTGATTTCGTATTTAACTTCACTGAAACTGATAGTCATTAAAAAAAGAACATTACTTTAGTTAAGAGCTTTGAATTTTGAATGAAAAAGTTATGTAAATAATTTTATCAAAAAGTTTTATGATGTAGTTTACATATTTGTAACGAATAAGCATTATATTTACAGTTTATATCAAACGAGTATTTCCGCATTGCTTTAGAATTTATGCGAATTATTTGAAGCAGCAATTCTATGTAATAAGGCACGCCTGCGCTTTAATGAATACAAGTTCTGTAAAAATGGCTGTTAATTTTCTAAATTTCTTATGTCTCATAAACATTATGGAAATTTAGAATTTTCTATTCATACTATCTTAACCATATTATTTTTTAATCGTTTGTTTCATTTTTATGCTTAGTAATTATCATTTGTTTTTTAAGAAATTGTGATGTAAAATAAAATAAATTTTGAAAAATTGCTGAAGCAAGCAGTGTGAATTGTATGCTATTCTTGAAATTTTAAAATGGATTCTTTCGTTTTCAACAACAACAACAACAGAAATGCTTAATAATTCATATTAAGCATAAAGCTTAATATTTTTTCATAGCTTAATAATTATTTATTTGAAATAAAATTTTATTCGCATTCAAAAAAGTTCCTTGTATGATTCATGTTCCCTTTCGATATTATAAAAACTTATATTATAAATAAAATAAAATTATATAAATTTATACGATTTTAAATAAATATGAATTAATATAAATATGAGTTAAAACAATTTGTGGACATGTAATGCAAGGCGGGAATAAATTAGAAATTGGCTTAGTATTTATTTGTTATTAATTTAGTTTAATCTTTGAAAATGTACTTTAATTTTTTAAAATTAATTATTTAGATCAAAAAACAGTTTAGTTTATAAGCAAAGGAAGTGTATGCACGATTTTTCCTCCCAAAATAATTATCAGTAAAAAAATATTATATATTCGATAAATAAAAATATTAAAAACAAACTTGGAGGGAAATGAAAGTTGGATAAAATTTTTAACATTAACGAAGCTAATTTTCTCATGATATTTTTGTTATTAGGATAGTTTAATAAAACGATACACTTACTTTTAACCATTAAAAGATATTTGTTATGAATATTAACTGTTAATTGATAAAAATGCCCACAAATCGCCCTTTTAGGCTTATTATTTAAAATTATAAAATTCATTTCTGTATTCAATATAAAGAAAAAGTCAAAAGGAACTAAAAAAAAAGTGGAAAGTCAAAAAATATAAGTCAAATTCATGTACCATGTTATATACCAAATTAAATACATATAAAAGTTATAGATGCTCATTTTGATGGATTTGAATTAATTTGATGATTTATAAAATAATTTTTTAAAATTTCATTTTAAATTTATAATAATTTTTTCAATATTAAATGGTTCTTTTAAAGCTATACTTTCTTGGATAGAATAAATATATATCTCAGAAAAAGTATTTTTGATTCATGTAAAGCTAAGTTGATTCGTATTAAGATAAGATATAGTTATCAACTGTTTTCTTTTCGTTTATAAATATATATTTAAAATATTAATCCCCCCCCACACCCGAAAAAATAACTGTAATGCGCCGATTTTGCTCTAATAGTCGCTACTCATACTTTGGTACAAATTCTTCTTTTAAATTTAAATTGGTCTTTTAAATCTTAAAATTTGTATTATTTAAACGTCGCCAATGTGGGAAAAGTAGCACAGCAGCGATAGTTTTCGAAAAGAGGAAACCTTTCTCCGCCTAGAGACCCCAAAACAACAGTGCCATCTGGTGGTGAGCGCAAAAGAAGAGCAAGAGCAAAGAAGTGATAGAACAAGCAATAGGAATCGATCGCAGCTCAATTCCTTTTATTGCTCAACCGATTCTTCCATGCACATATAACTCCGGCAATCTTTACAAGGATAATTCTGACCAACGACAGTCCAGTTGTGGCCATTTTTTTTCCTTTCCCGATTGCAACTTGCTGATGTGTTTATTTATTTTTACTCCCTGTGTATATTTGATTGCATTATTTTTTTAATGAATTTTTATGGAAAATAAGTGAAGAATTTTTTAAAAAAGTGGTTGCAATTGCTTACCTTCTATGAATAATGTTGAATATTTTTTTTTTGTCTTAATAACCCAGAAAAAATATTAATTAATCAAAAATATCATTTTAAAATGAATTTTTAAAAAAGTAAAATGTACAAAAATGTTTCCATTATAATTTATTAAAAAATGAAAGCAATTAAAAGAAATTTCTTTAATTAAATTGGTTAAAAAAGTTACATTCTATTTCTTTTTCTAATTGCCTTTAAAAAATTATTTTTCACTATGTTTATTTTTAAGTATGTATAGATTAAAAAAAACTTTTCTGAGACTAGAAAACTATACATTGATTTTTTTAAAAAATTATTTTAAAATTTCTTCATACTTTTTTAAAAAGATTTACGAGTAGTTTATATACGTGGGGAAGAAAAAGGAATAAGCAGCCTTTAAAAAATCATTTTTTCACTATGTTTATTTTTAAGTATGTATAAATTAAAAATACTTTTCTGAGACTAGAAAATTATATAATGATTTTTTAAAAAAAATTATTTTAAAATTTCTTCATACTTTTTTAAAAAAGATTTAAGAGTAGTTTATATACGTGGGGAAGAAAAAGGAATAACAGGTAAACAAAAATTCTTTTGTTACTTTTTCTCACGATTTTAGAGATCAGAATATAAATAATTTCATTTATGGTTTCTGGATACAAATATATACTTGTATTTAATATTTTCCCATCGTGCTTAAGCAATGATCATCAGTTTTAAAGACATAATTTCCTTATTACAGTGCATATACACATCACTGGCAAATGCTTCCAGTAAATCTTCAATAGGTCGATTTGTTTCCTTGTTTCTCCATTTGAATTTTCTTGACAGTTTAATCAACATGAACTTTCATTATTGCTTTGCTGTCATCGACTTGGGTGGTTTAGAATATTTGAAGACCTCTTTGCGTCCCGTTTCAAACAAATAGGGCTAAATTTTGAAGATGATACTTTTTTTAAAGCAGCGTTATTCATTACCTTAATTTGGGGTTTATTTTAAACTATTTTATTGAGATAATTTTATAACACTTTGACTTGGAGCTATTTATAAGCCTAATTATATTTAGTGAATTCTTCCAAGATGTTATAGTCTTCGGTAGCTGAGTCTTCATCGTGTTGAACTCATGATTGAGTTGCCTAATCGCGAATTCAAAACCTAGTGCCAGTGAAGACCCACAGTATAGCAGGGCTGATGCACTTTAAATCTGTTGAGGCTCTTAGTCCTCCCGTTTGAGAGGTGTGGAAATTTAGAGACTGAGAGCTAGCTCAGGTGTTGTCATTGTCACTTGACCAAAACTCAAAATTACGAGGTGTGTCACCAATAGCCCACGTGTTGCTTCAGTGAGTCAGTGAGTGAGTGAATATTGACGTCGCACTCTTCAGCTACACGAGGTCTTTTGGCGACGGACCAAGTAATTTTGAACCATGGTCAAGTGACGGGGAAAACACCTGAGCTGGCACCCCCCTCTCCTAACTACCCCACCACAACAACGGAAGGACGTTTGAGCTCTCGACAGATTTAACGTGCATCGCTCCCCTACAAGGGCGGGTCTTTAGTGGTACCGGGCTTGAACTCGTGACGAGGCCAGCCACGATCCGATACCGTGACCATACGTGTTGCTTCAGAGTGTGACGTAAATTAAAATCAAATCACATTCAAGATATTGTTGTCCTCCATGAAAAATTATTCCAGGAATTTTTTTTAATATTTATTCTTGCGTGATATAAAAATGATTACAATAATGTATATCGCTCATGTTATATGTTTTCTTCATTATGACTTTGATGATAAAATATATTTAAGGACAAGATGCACTTTGATAATTTGAAGTTGTAAATGAGAAAGATGAAAAAAAAAAAAAAAATCGTTGCCAAAAATTAAAACAATTTTGTCCTTCGAGTTTTTTATTTTTAGGTTTGCAGAATTCGGAAATATATAGAACAAATAAATCAAATTCAGTGGCGCAACAGCCCATGAGGTCCAGGGCCTACTGTGCCCATCCCAGTATACATGACTATTGGGTGCTGAGGTGCATGAGCAGATGCCCCGATCTCAGGTGTTCAGTCTAAATCGAGATCCCCAGTGTTTAAGTCCCCAAGCAAGCTTGGTAATCATTTATCAACCCACTGCAGTTGGGATGAAAGGTTGAGTCGACCTTGCCCAACCCGGGATAGAACTCGGACCTGTAGTGGGGTAGCGAAAAACACTACCACTCGACCACTGGGCAAAGAACAAAACCACTAATAAAAAAAACTTCATTCAGACTTAAAATTCTTCAGAGTAGAAACTAGTTTTAGGATATTAAGATCTTAATCGCGTGTCAATTGACAGTAATACAAATAATTCACAAATTACACAGACTTAAATCAGATGCTAAAATTATAAATTCATATCACTACCTATAAATCGGCATTTATAAAAATAATAAGATTATACAATGAAATATAACCTTAAATGAAGTTTTAATTACTTTTACTTAAACGAAGCTTCTTATATTTCCATAAAATAAAAGACTTTTATGAAGCAAAACATCAAATTAGGAATAAAGAGCTTATGCAAAAATTATTATGATCGTAAAAGAAGTTCAAGAATACTAGAAAATTGGGCAGAGAAAATTATTTTTTCATTTTCTTAAAAAAGGATGTACAGTATCATCGTATAAATAAATTAAAAAATTTTAATATTGCGTGTATTTTTTTTATTATTTTTCATATGTTATAATGAATTAAAATAATAACAGAGTTAAATATATCATAGTTGTGTACCCAACAGGAAGAGTAAGAGGAAAAAAAAATAACCCTGAAACTGATTTTCAGAAAGACACACATAAAAAAATTGATTTTCATCCACACAGATTTTTTCCATCATGAAAATTCACCGACTTGGGCTGGGGCCGAACGAGGAAACTTGGGCATACAATACCATCTACACAACTCTTCCAGCTTTGACATTGAGTATCTTAAGAGTTGCATATAAAATGTTGATAATTATAAAATAAAAGGAAAAAAAATATTAAAATATTGCAAAATTGCAACAATTTTCCAAGCCTTTTTTTCCTACATCAAACTTAATTTTAAGCTTTCTTTCCTTCGCTAAAAAGTTATTTATTTTTTTTTACTTTGTGTGTGTGTGTGTTCTTCAATTAATCTTTTAGTTCTTTAATAAATTTCTTTCTTCGTCTAGTTCATGTATGATTGTTACGTACATTACGAGTGCTTCTTTTTCATGCATTTCTTCTAAAGAAATGCGTTGATTTGAATCAATTTCCTTTTTTCTTGTTTTGCTTTTCCTGATTTGAAAGGATTAAATTTTCTAGGAATAAATTTACCTTTCTTTACTATTGCAAACATCTTGTTAAATTAAGTATTATTTTCAGATTCAGAGAAAATGTTCTTTTCCACAACCTTTGCTACAGTAACTATCCAACACAACGTTGTCTATAATCTCAATAAACTGCTCCTAAATTTGAGAGATATCTAGTTTCAGGAGAGGGGATACTTTTCGAGATTTTTGGGTAACTAAATAAATAAATGATGCCCAGTGGCTGAGTGGTAGTGTATCGCGCTTCCACACCACAGGTCCAGGGTTCATACCCTGGGCTGGGCAAGATCAACTCAGCCTTTCATCCCTTCAGTGGGTCGATAAATGAGTACCAAGCTTGCTTGGGAACTGAACACTGGGGGTTTTCATGTCGGACTGATCACTTGACCGAAACATCTTCCCGTGCGCCCTAGCGCCTTAAGTCACGTATACTGATATAAGCACAGTAGGCCTTGGCCCTCGTGGGCTGTTGCGTCACTGAGTTCCGTTCAGTAAATAAATAAATAATCAGGAAGTCAACAACGATATTTTTCATGAAGCAGCTAAAATTTTCAGAACTTTGCAGATGAATAAAATATAAGCTTCTTTTAAAAATAAGAAAATGAGTAAAATATATTTAATGAACAAAAAACTATTACAAATAACGTTTTTAAATAGAATTTATTTAAATATATTTTACCAGAGTAGATATTATTTGGGAGTGCCCAGTGGTCGAGTGGTAGCGTATCGTGCTTCCACACTACAGGTCTGGTTTCTATTCCCGGGTTGGGCAAGGTCGACTCAGCCTTTCATCCCCTCTGCTGTGGGTCGATAAATGAGTACCAAGCTTGCTTAGGGACTTAACACAAGGGATCTCGCTTTAGACTGACCACTTGTCGGGACATCTGCTCATGCACCTCAGCACCCAATGGTCACGTATACTGGGATGGGCACAGTAGGCCCTGGTCCTCATGGGCTGTTGCGCTACTGAGTTTGATATTATTTGATTTGATCTAATGTGTGCTTAATTCCGAATAATCGACTGTATAAAAATTTGTAGAATTATTTTAATAAGTAAGTCTTTAATGAAAATCAACGAGAATGCTTTTTTCTTTATTTAAATGATGTTATATACTAGTTTAAAAAATAATTTAGAGTATACAAATAGATAGCACGTATTAGTCCTTTTATATTTTGATTAAATCTTTTTTTTTTTTCGTTTCGTTTAACAAATAAATTTTTGATACTCAGAAAACAATACCCATTTAAGTCGAATGAAATTTGATCATGTTTTAAAATAATGTAATAAGTATAAAGAGCTGCTATTTACACAATTAACAATCTGTTATTTATTCAAGAGTATCCATGCATTATTTTCAATAAAGATCTTATTTCTCATTAACTACCGCAGCTTAATTCATTCACAAGTAACTTGAACTTTTTCTGTTTAATTAAAAATGAGACACACGCCAGATTGCTTCTTCGAGATCACAATTCCCTAAATAGTTTTCTTTGAAGAAGAAAGAATATTTGTTGAAATTTATTAAGACAATCCCTATTTCCATATTTCAAATAAAAAAATAACTGCTGTAAAAATTATGGAAAACAATATCATAATAAACGTATTATTAATTTTATTATATTAGGAGAAAAAGACGCTCGTTTCCCGCTCTCTTGATGTTCTATTTATAGTTTGAAAGCCAAGTCTTGAATTACTAGCCACTTCAGAGTTGTTTCTTTAACAACAGTGCTTTTGCATTTCTTTCGAATAATATTTTAAGAGACCCCGGGAAAAAAATTGAACAATAGGCTGCAAGAATTGGCGATTTCTCTGTCAATAAATCGCCCCAGTCAGGTTTTTATTTATTTAATTTTAAAATACGGCTTCGTTAACCATTTCAGTTTGGCAAGAAATTTAAAATTTTGTTTAAATATTATGTCTCTTGAAAATACGATCAATATTACACAAATGTAACATTTTTACATCATCATCACTGATTTTAATGGTATTGAATGAATCATCACATTTTTTAATCGAAGTATATGTGAAGAAGATTAGTAAAAAAGGGTTTTAAGAATATTTTAATATTGGATTATTGAGTATGATTAATTTAATTCTGTTTAATTTTTTAAAGTTTTTTTTATTGAAAAAAATATCATAGCAATTATTTTTATTCTTGCAATATGAGTAACATTTTCATACAGTGCAATCCAAGACCATTCAAGTAAATCAGAAAGGCTTTTTTTTAAATTTTTTTCTGTAATAATCGTCCCACTTTTATTTTGTTGTACATTAAAGAAATATTTTTAAGGTCAATATATTTGTTATTTATCATCATAGTTTTAATATAGATACAAATTTTCAAATTTCTAATAATTTTTGAAGGTTTAAGAAAACAAATTTCATTTTTTACTATAGCTGATAATTGGTAAAAATTGTCAAATTTTGTTTCACAATTTTTTACATGGGGACGAAGCAAATCACTGAATCAACAGAATTGCAAATATGTTGCATCAAAATCAAGTTTTTTTTTTATTGCGAACATATAGCTCGTATGCTTAAAAATTAAAAGGTTTCCCACTAATAGATCTCGTATTGGTTATAAGTGAGATTTTAATAAAGAATCGATCACACAGTGTATTTAGTACTAAGTTTACTATTAACATAAAAGTATCCTAAAACTTTGATTCATAATTTTGTATAATTATCTGCTATCAGATAAAAAAAAATACATCAATGCATTCATTATTTTCTCACAGAATAAAATTTAGATTCAACTCTGAGAATGATAATGAGTGCAAAGGTTGTATATGATCACTTATATAGGTAGATATAATACAAAAAAGGCTGTGCAAAAGATGTGGTTTATATGCATTAGTGTTTGCACTCCTCATCAGGGGCATAGCTACCGCCGTATCAATGAAACGGGGTCCTCAAGCTACAGGGGCCCCAACATGTGTAACTATAGTCCCACTAACAAGGCTATCATACCGAAACAAGCGCCCCTAAAGAATTTTGATGCAGTGCCCACTAAGAACTAGTTACACCAGTGCTCCTCATTAACGTAAGAAAATCTAAAACAGAAATTGCAATGTGGTAACACAAAATACGCTAGCTGGAAGTATTATCCTCCTTAACTGTTATACATTTGGTCTTAATCCACCAGAAACACTGTTTCAAATCCTGAAAAGTTCTGAGAGAGTAACGGTGAGTTGTAATTACCTCCCAAGAGAGAATTCCAAATACATTCTATAAGGTTAGGGTATGAAGACTTAATTGATTAATCCTCACTCTCTTCAACTTCGTCAGTCAAATGAGATCTAAGTGAACATGTTTTGCCAACAATAAAAAGAAAATCAAAGTTAAATACACCTCGGGGGAGGCAAACCTACGACTCCAAGATTTCACTCTTATTCATCACAGCTTTCCGTCTTCTCTCCTGAGCTTCTGTCAAAGACATAGAGGTCTGAGGGCTCATCCTGCAATGATAGGTTTCTGGTTTCCTCATTATGAAAGTAAGTTGAGAATCAAAAGTTATAGGTAGAATCTGAACTCATTAGTGAAGAAAAGGATATCTCTTTGATCTATGCTTCGATGTCGATATTCTCTAAAAGATGATCTCTCTCTTCTGTACGCAGAAGCAAGAGAGTAGCAAACATTACATCTTCTTGCAAACAACCCTCTCTCATATCGTTTTCTAGAAGCAGTAAAATGTGAAGCTTTGTTTTTTGTGGAAGCATGAAGTTAATGGCACAATTGAGAAGCTATTTCATTCTTGTTACATCTCACTGTAATTGGACAGTTATTAAGGTATCCGACTACGTTTGGAACCGTGATTTTAAAAAAGCGTATAAATGGATAATTTTCATGATATTTAGTATCACTCAGATTATAATACATGTATAAAATGTTTTTAAGGAGATATTTTGACAAAAAAAAACTATTTAAATACAATACTTTGGCAAAAAATTAACTTAGAATAATCTTTTTTTCAAAATGTTCTCCTTTTGTGAAAAATGCTTCTATTGTAACAATATTTTGCCTGTATATAGCTCAGACCTCTCTACAGAAACTCAACTAGAATTGTTGAAAAATTCACATTATTTTCAGAGTTACCACCAATTGAAACAATTATTGGCGCTTTTTTCCTAAAATTGCTCCCCTCTGTGGTCGTAAAGTATGGATAAACCCACTTCTAAGTTATATATTTCAGAAATTCTAGTTGAGCCTTTGTAGAGAGGTCTGAGCTATATACAGGTAAAATATTATTCTAATAGAAGCATTTTTCACAAAATGAGAACATTTCGAAAAAAGATTATTCTAAATTAAATTTTTTGCCAAAATATTGCATTTAAATAATTTTTTTTTGTCATAATGTCCTTAAAACAATTTTATACATGTATTCTAATCTCAGTGATACTAAATATCATGAAAATTATCCATTTATGCGCTTTTGCAAAATCACAGTTTCGAACGTAGTCGGATACCTTAACCTTTATTAATTGTGTGTGTGTTGTGACTCTCTCTATATATAGATATATATCAGATAATTCAGAAAAAAATTTCCTCTGTTTTCATAAACATATTTTTACATGATTTTTTTCAATACATTATGATTTTTTGAATGACTTTCACAGCTAAAGCTTCGGATGTTTTTATGCTGAATACAATCTAAGCATCCTTTATGATGTTGTTCTAACTATAAATATTATAGAATGTATGTTTATACTTTTTACCCACTCGAATGATATTTCTGTTTCTTAAGGACGATTCAAATAAAAAGGTTGATTTTAAGCAAGACTTTTAGTAAGGGACTTCACAATTTTGAATCCTGCTTAAGTGGTGAAAATGGTATCTCAGTACAACAATATGGAAAAAAATGTAAGAAATGTAAAACTGGGAGATTTTAATAAAGTGTGAGAGCACATTTTTTGGATGGTGAATTAAAATTTCTTTCGAGAAAGTGACTTAATTAGATTATGTTTAAATCAACGTGGCCTTATGTAATTTTTAAGCAACCCAGAAAGCTTTTCTTACTTTATAAAGAGTCCCAGTCCCAGATTTGGAATTGTGAATTTTATTTAATAAGCATAAAGGAGTTGCATTAAAAAGTTGTGTGTTATTTTGATATTTAAATCAGAAAATGAATCCATTTTAACATGAGTATAATAGAAAAGAATGCTGGGCTCAAAATTTTGGTACGTCCTGCTTTTTTAAGACGAAGAGTACTCGTCTTCCTTTTCTTTATTAAATTCTGAGTTAATTTTGAAGATAATTAAATTCTGAGCTTTAATTAATTTTAAGGTCAGAGAATTTCATAATTGAAAAATGAAAGAAAAAGGCCCATTTTATCCTCGATTTTTATCAAGAATCTAGGCAAGAATAAAAATGCCTTAAAAATAATTTTGTTTCCCTTAGCAAGATTTTTTTAAAAAAAAAACGAATGTATTCAACAATTCTTGAAGGAAGAATTCTTTAACATAAAGAAATATTTCGAGCAAAACTTTTATTTCTATTCACAGTTATAAAAGGGGTTGAGTTATAGATGGCTTATTTTATTTTGCCATGTTTAGTTTTAATATATTTTTATTAATTTAAAATGTTATAAGTAATTTTAAAATAATGAGAGAATGTGTGCGTTTAGTAACCGTTTTATATTCCTCTTAATTTTATTAATCTTACAAGGATTATAATTAAGAAGATAACTTATATGTATTTATATAAAATGTATCAAAATTGTATATGAGTCAAGATACACGTTATGAAAGGATTCATAATTCATATATTACAGCATCATCCATTACAATACATCAATGGGCAAATGATTTGTTGTGATATTCTATAAATTTATACGAAAAATATAGGTACGCAATTCTGAGCTTATTTAAACGTATTCAATATTTCTTTTTTTTAAAAAAACCATTTGATAGCTTTGAAAGTTATATGTTTATATATATATTTAAGCGACCACTAATATAATTTTATAATAATTTGTATTCAAAGCTTTTAATTTAAATAAAAATTCAGACAATTGCTTGTTTAAATAAAACAGATCAAATTCATAAGTTTAGTGTTCTTATAACGGTTAATTTCAAAGGCAAATGCAATTCCTTTAAAATTTGCATTGTGATTTATTTTATCTCTACATGTAATCTGCCAGTAACTGTTTTTACGAAGCTTGTTTTTTCGCACGTAAGGACTTGAGTCACGTGAGTATAGTAAAAGAAGAAACAAAAATTTAGAAGTATATTTATATATGAAATCTTGTTCACACTCGCATTATTAATTGCATTTTCAGCAGGTATAAAATTTTTTAATATGCACTGATTTCCTACTATACCGATTTTGTCAACGATGAGATAAAATAAAAGAAATTCTGTTTTGGATGATTTTTTAAAAAGCAAATGAATCGATAAAAATATAAAATAATATAATAATAAAGTATAAACAAAAAAAGAAGATAAATATAAGATATGTATTTCATTTGAAAAAGATAGTCAATTATTCAAAAGAGAACATAAAATTTAGATCTTCCGCTGATAGATTTTTTTCCAGATGTACATCTCTGTGATACAAGAAATCAACTCATTATTTTAATAAATAAACTTAAGTTCCTTATGTTCAAGCTCAAATTATTCTATTCATTTATAAAATAAAATTGCTAAATATATAAATGATGTATACAACATTTTAAAAGTGGCTTAAAATAAAACTTTTATACAAGTATTTACAAGTCATTCGTTAGGAAATAGGAAAAATTATACATGAATTTGAGGAAGAATTATTATTGATTCGAAAATCTATAATTTTATTTTTGAAACGACCGTTGCAATTTAAAAAAATTCGAAACTACTATAGATACTAGAAAAAGAAAATTTTGTAACAAAATTAACAAACAGTTTTGTTTTTAAACAAAATTTGCGAAAGGTATTTTGAGATTATCTTTATATAAATTAATACTGAATATATGTTTCTTAATTATGACTTCAGTAAAAAAATTAGCATTACTCTATATGTTAACATAATTTTATAAGATCTTGTATCAAGAAAAACGAATAATCCTATCCTTTTTCTTTGCTTAATTTTTGAATTATCAATGAATCAAGTATTTTTAAAGTTTTAAATGAAAGTATTTCCATAGTTATTTAAAAGCTATTTTTGCAAATGACATTACCATATAAGTAAAATAACGGCGTATTTTTCTTTTTTAGCTTTTTGAAAATATTTCACTCAAAGAGATTGATAAAAGTTAGTTTATTAGTCTTAAAGAATTTCATTTTTCATATCAATCTGTTTCAAATGCTTTTCGAATGGTGATGATTATCTTTATTTTTTCTTCTGGAGATATTCTTGAACAAATGGGTTACAATTTTCCACATTAAACTCAATTTTGTTATAGAAAGTATCTTCTATTTCTTCTTTTATTCGTTGAACTCTTTACCTGATTGCTAAAAGTAGAACATTTCTCCTTAAACATTAAGATTGCTTTCCGCATACAAAAACTTTTCCATGATCAAAAATTGCATTACAGATCTCTTTTAGTAGGTTTCATTATTTCACTTAGGATCTTACGCTTCCAGTTTCAAGATGAAATCATGTACCCGAAGTACTGTTGCTATAGCAACTAACTTTGTTATCATTTCACATTCCCTTGATGCTTTCTTCTAGTCATACACTTCCCTTGCCAATGACACGATGTGATTTCATTTATTAAGTACAGTCTCTGTACTCAATAAACTCTGTACTCTGTACTTAAGTAAGTACTCTGTATAGATGAGGAGATATAATGTACAAAAAGTTAATTGGAAATAAAACATATTTATTATTGTAAAATACTTTTAGAGGTTTAACAACGATAACTTTATCTCTAATTAACTAACTACTTTCAGTTTTCATCCATATATTATTATTATTATTATTATTATTTTGCAGATTTTGTGCAGAACAGGCTGATTTAATTTCTTTATGTAATTCAAGATAATTAATAAATGAGATATTTTTCGCTTTTTTAAAAAAGTTATTCAGTTATTTGCTTTGTATAAATATCAGACACATTCATGTAGTTTAATATGCTTATGATGCTCCTTTACTGAGATTGGCAAAAATTGTGTTAGAATAAGTATAGTAAATTTTAGTAATTGGTTTCTCTATCATCAAATATTACTATGAAAATTTTTATTACTAGTACTAAAAGCATTAAACCTTTTACAAAATTGTTGGCTAGAATACTCTTCTCTCTACAGCATTACCCGGGTTGACGGACTCACTATTTAGAATCGCGATCAGAGGAAGGCGTGATATATATACATACGCGAACTGATACCGTAATTTCTTTTCTTACCTATATCAAGCCAATTGAGGTAATTGAGACTGAAGTCCATTTATTATTCAGTAGCCCCAATTTTTTTGCTTTACGATTTTGAATAGAATTAGGATATGACTCATACAAAGCCGGTCACTAAATTCTCAGTCTTGATCATGGGGTTCTTCCTTGTGTCCAAACAAATTTCTTTACACATTTAATAAACTTCTTGGGTGAGAGTGACTATTTATTTGAGTGTCCAAACGATATATTTTTTTAAAAAAATGCTTCCAATGTAAAAAGGCTTCTTAATCTGGGATGCAAAATTAATTGCAATTGTTGAAAAATTCATTGTAAACTAATAAACCTAAAAATTCGTGATATTATTCAAATTTTGGGAGCACCACTTTAAGAAAAAGTCTTTATAAAAAGTCCCTTTATGTAGTTGTTACTTGCTATGTTACTTATGCCACCTGATCGACAGTAATAATAGATAAAGGTCTACGAAATTCATCGCTGTGCTAGGGCTAGATTTTTACGCCTGTTGTTAGCCTTAGCTTTGAGAACCATGCAGGTGACAGAACGATTTTGCTCAGATTTTGCGATATCCATGCCTTCTCCGGGATTCAAATCCAGGCCCTACGGCACCGTAGTTAGCGTCATCAATAGCGCGCACAGAAGTTTACCAGGGGGGACAGGGTTGAAAGTCCACTATTCTTGTATCATGCTTCTTTTGATTTTGTCAATTTTTGGGAACAAAAAACAGTAAAAAACTAATTATTGAATAAATAATTAGTATTAATTAATAAAATTAATCATTAAAAACAAATATTTAATTAAATTTTACGTATAATATACTTAAAATTATAATCAATCGGGAAAAAAAATCAAGGGCTTTGGGGGGGGGGGGGGCGGCCCCCCCGGGCCCCCCCCCCCCCCTTGTGTGGGCCACTGAGCGTCACTAACCACTATACCGGATGGGTGGCTAAAGGTGGATGGATGGGCCCTTTATGTGTTCAAACATATTTCATTGTTCTTTTTTTTTTCTTAATTATTACTACTTCTGATCCTTGGAGAAATTTAACAGATTTTAATGGAAAATTCTAAGAAAAATCTGCTTAGAATACTTCGAAATTACTAATGATTTTTTTCAATGGAACGGAACTGAAAAAAATTACTGATAAGACTGCAATACTTTCTTCAGAAAATGAAGAGAAAACCCAAATGCTTTATTTAAATGCGTTTTATGATCAGCATAGTTACGATTAATTTTACTATAAATTTGAAAAGGAGATAAGTTAATTCAAGGAGATCATACACTTAAGATTTTTCCCGACTTCTAACTAAAGTTAATCATTAACCATGTTGCAACGAATCCTGAAATATTCATTGTTATATACAGAATGCGCTACAGTTTTTCGCTAATTTAACATTAACAAGTTCTTAGCTAAACTATCTTAAGTAAGCAATGATAATTTTTAAAATCCCTAATTTTTCATTCTGAAGAACTTTACAGGAAGAAAAATTTCTAAAGATACTTATAAAAATGTAGAGACTTTATGGTTAGTGTGGGTGGTACTTATTGAAACAAGTTCTGCTGTTAGTGAATAAATTTCCCAATACTACCCATGAAGTTTAGGAGTTTGCGTATTTCATCTTTCCTTATGTTTTGAACTCTTATAAAGTCATTATGAGAAAGTTCAGGAAATAGAAATAATATTAACCTCTTATGACTTCATAATTATCTCACAGAAAAATACAACTTTAAGAATATAATATTCTGTACACAAACTATTCTTTAAACCAAGGGTTTTTATTTTGCATTTCGCAGGACGTAAATGGATAGCTAATTAGTACAAAGTTATTAAATAGTAGTTTAATTAAATATTAATTAAAAGAGTTTAATGTAATCCTTTTGATGCAACTAGAGATTTATACGTTATTAAGAATTAATTAGAAAAGTTAAATGTAATCCTTTTTGAAAATGTAGTTATAATTTAAGAGCATTATTGTTTTTGCAAGTGAAAATAGAGAAAATATACTAATTATTTTGCTTAAGTTCAATCCCCTTATTTTTTGAATAATGTTTTTAATGACTTAAAACTTATATTTCATTATTGCCCATTTAGTATAATATATATTATAAAAGTTCTGGTTTTTTGCATTTGTTTTAAGCAAACGAAAGGAAAAAAGTAAAATACTTATATATAAAGTAGAGATACTTTTTTTAGGTAAAACTTTGTAGCTATAAGAGATAAGTTTTTTTCAAACAGCCTTCGCTATTGGCTTTAATAGTTTATGTACCTTTTACTAAAAAATCATTCATTAAAAAGATAAATATTTAAAATTAATTGCCCATGTTGCTTTTCAAAAGAAATCTGGAATTATTATTTTACTTATTTTTTTTTTTTTTGTAGTTTGTTTAAATAGTTTTTTATAAATTACAGTCAAAATCTTAAATATATTTCTTAATATAGTGACTTCACTTTTCTTTCTTGATTCATTGATATCTTTCATTGCTTTAGGCTTATAAATTTCTACACAAAATCTGCCTAAAAGTAATATTTTTTTCTTAAAAAATTCATTTAAATTTTATTTACACACATCATAAGTAATGATTAGGCTAAATACAATAATTAAAATTATTCTTGTTAGGGCAATTAGCACTCTATTTTAAGAAATGATCTATCTACTTAAAGAAATAATATTTAATTACATATAAACAAATCAGAAGAAAAAAACTAATATTATGAAATCTACTCTATTCATAGAAACCGAAATTTTGGGGAATGAGAATTTAGAATGTAAAATAAAAATGAAATTCTTGTTACATTAAGAGTATTTCTTATTAAAAAAAGAAATCCCTGGATACCCAGTGGTACATTTTCAGCATTGTATTTTTCAATTTCACAAAGCGAGAATTTCTCTTTCAGTTCTTTCTGCATCTAATGCAAACGAACTTTGAAAAAATAAAAGAAAAAAATATTTTAGAGAACTAAGGGAGAAAAGAAAAATATTTCAGTCTTTTTTCTTTTCTTCTCTTTTTGTCTCCAACTATTTTGGTTCTGTAACCCCTTCGAAATTAAAGAAACAAGAAAACTATGCGTATTTCATTAAGAATGTAATGTTATATTTTGTTTCAGCTAAAAAATAACATTAATGATTCTTATTTTACTCGTACCTTTTAAATAAAACTTTAAAAAGTTAATAGCATAATTCTTAATAAAGGTTAATTAATATTCAGTATATTATTCTAACTAATAGTAAAATTAGGAATAAATCTTTTTATGAATGAAATATACTTGTTTTAATAAACAAAACTTTTATTTTATAATGAACTAATTCGATATATTTATCACTGAAATTTAACAAATGAAATTATGTAGACTATAAATACTTATGTTGTATGAGAGCTGTATAAATATTTTTTAGATATTATAAACTATTAAAGTTTTTAAAATTAATGAGATGACTTGGTTATGCTGTTAATAGTTATTAGGTTCTTGTATTTTTTGGCAGAATTTATCTATCCTATGCCTGATTTGATTCAGTTGAAAAAGACCAATGCATTCGAATTCGAAGTTGTTGAAACTTTTTTTCGTCTTATCATAATAAAGGTAAAAAAAATAAAGTTTAATATATATAATAAAAGTATAACACACACAAAGTTTATTGTAATATTTTGTTACAATTTACTACCCTACATTTTGTTCTTAAATGTATGTAAAAACACCTTATTATGTGATATTTCGATACAAATAAATCAAAATTAATTGAAAAATACATTAAAATGTTAAGAGAAATAAAGTATATGTAAATAAAATTTACATTGTATGCAAATATGTTACAACTGAATGTAAGATAAAATTAATATGAATTTAAAGGAACACATTTTGCATTGTGTCCACTTGTTTATTTTTTATTGCTTATAATCAAAAATCATCAAAAAGTTGTTTAATTAATGTAAGTATATGGAACACTATTCGATTGCAAATCCAAAATTTTATGCAAACAGATATAAAACAGAGAAAGATTTAATTAAATGTTAAATAAGCATTTGAATAAGAAAAGTTAAATTGCTGATATTACAGTTGATCGCATAGTAAATTCTATTTGGATTACTGTTTAAAGAAAACATAAAAATGAAAGTTTAAAATATTTTTCTTCTACAATAAAGCTACTTTCTAGTTAAAAACGATTTTATGGAATACGCTTCGGATTGACTGCATTATACGAAAAATTGCTCTTTGATAGATTATTATTTAATTTTTTTTTCTATTTAACACTCAGAAAACACTTTCAAAAAGTCCTAGTGTAACTTATTTTATTAATATCATACCCAAAGAACTCTTGATCACCAACTAAGGCTTTCAGGTCCGCGATCTGCCAATCACCCAGAGTAATTTTGAATCGTAGCCAAATAATGAGGTCAACACTTGAGCTGAAATCCCCCATCTCCAAATGCACATTACGCGAACATGAAGGTTTGAAGCCTGTTCTTAATGAGTATCAGCCTCTCGATTCCTTAGAATAGTGCTCCTCAAACTTTCAATGTTTGCGACCGCGAATTTTAAATCATAATTTTCATGGTCATACAATAATAATGTATTAGATTCAAGAATAATGTACTTTGACGCTAAAGCTACAATACGTCTTCAGTTATAAACTGTAAAAATTATCAAGATAAGTATAAAATGTTGCATATAATTTTGTATATGACAAGCCCATGGGGTCACTAGTAATTATCAAACTTGTTCTTAACTTAGTATTGAGGAATTAATGATTAGATACATTTTGCAGTACAGATACATTTATAAAAAAATTATATCATTGAAAATGTGTATTTTTTAATCTCACAATGTACTTTGTTTTGATTCCTTTCAGTAAATTGATAATTTTTTTTAAATCTTTTATTTTCGATATGCTCGCGCCCCCTTGTAGGATTATAACCTCCCCCTAGATGGGCGCGCCACACAGTTTGAGAAACGCTGCCTTTGTCGAATTAGAAATAGAACGCGTGATTGAACAAAAATATCACCGGACACAAATCATTGATAATTTGACAACGATGTAGCCATCAATATACTGTGTTTTATTTCTCTAAAAATAATCAAACACTATTGTTGTGCTGTCGTTGGCACAGCAGTATCCTGTGTCATACTTAAATTCGATTAAAAGTTAGTACAAAATAATTTTATTTATTTTATTAATGTTGCACTCAGAAACAGTATTAGGGCTGTAGAAACAGTATTAGAACATCATAATTTTGAATATGATCAAATACGAGTAGTACACCTGAGCTGACATCATACTTTCCAAACTTCCACACCACATCACACAAACTTAAGAACTATAAACCTCGACATATGTAAAGAGTATTTTGAGAGTATTAAAGAATACACGGCAAATCTTTAAAGGCAACAGGACTCGAACCCAATGTTAGACAGAAACAACGTCTACTACCAGTTCGCGACCATGACCATTTGTCTACCTCAGCCGAAATTAGCAAATAAATAAATAAATAAATTCAACTTATATATATATATATACATATAATTGAATATTATGGAGATGCACTATGTCAGCGGTGGGCAGACATTTCCAGGGTACGGGCTACTTCTAATTTTTTCAAGGTGTTGCGGTTCACCCAGTAGGGTAGGTGTGATGAATTAAGATAAAGGTCTTAATAATTATTATAACTCTTAATAATTAAGACGGAATATGTATTTACCTACATAACTACAATAAAATTAACTCGAAGTTTTAAGACCGCGTTTAAGGCACGCGCACACACACAAAACTCAATATTCAAACATAACAATAATAACCAAAAATATTTTAATATGAGATGATGTATTTTTAGGAAACAATTCAAAATACATTTAAAAATAGAACATTTTCCTCTGAAGTTAGTACTCATAGTTACAGTCATAGAAGACTTAGTCTGCGTACTGTCAGTCTATCTTGAATATTTCGGTATATAATTACTAACTGCTAATATTCAGGTGTTCACTTCAAAATGTCTTAGTAAACCACTGATCGACCGCGATCGACATAATGCTTACCTCTGCACTATATGGTTGAATGAACAAGTAAATTTAGATAGCTTCTAGCTGTCAGTAACAGCAATTAAAATGACTTCAAGATATTTAACTATTATGTGTTTGCTTATGCATGGGTCACTCAAAATTCTCTCTCTCATTTTAAATCGACAATACATACTAAAAGACAATACATAGTAGTTGCTGACAGAAAATGTGCTTACATACAAAGTAAAAACATTTGATTTGGCGCTTTTGAAAAACATTTGGCACATGGTCTTGTTTCCAATTTGGCAACCCATGCACTCGCGTTAACTTTTCCATCCGTTCGCACATCTTTCGCTTATTCGCGTTCCAAGTGCTCTCGAGTTGTTTTATCGTCGGCAAAATCTATTTTCCTGGATAACTAAAACACTTTTTCAGCAAAGGATGTTTCTTTGGTAAGACTTGAAGTACTCTATTTTCTGCTATGCCTTTTACCTTTCTTTTTGTGTGACTAGATCTTGAATAAGCATATTTACTCTGTATGGAATATTGTAGAAGTCATCTAAAAACCCATATATGTTACTCAGAGAATTTTTAAATCTTATTTTATTCCTTGAAGTGGCATGGAAAAGTAGGTACAGTGAATACTATCGAATTCTTTAAGAATATATGCAATAATAATTAAATAATAAGATTTTATATAAATATGTATTTAATAACGCATAATTTAGGTGAGTTCTTTAAATACTTTCACCACTATTCAACAGAAAAAGTTATTTTTCTGTCTTTCATTTCTTTTAGTGGGATAATTTAACATGTAGTTATTACAAATATTCCAGTAATAATTTATACGTCTAGCAAAAACATATTTTGCATCTACATGCTCAAAACTAAAAAAAAATCCGTACTCGATCTATTTTCTAAAAAACAGGAGGGATTAGGGGGGGGGGGTTTAAATCAAGTTTGAATTTTAATAGAAGTGAAATTTTTTTATCATTATATATGCAATATTAAACAATACATTTTTATCATAGTAAAATTCACTCAATGGATTTTGTTTCATAATTTTTTTTTTACTAATCTTGTTACGAGACTTCATTAGAACTCAGCTTAAGTTGACTGTTAACTTAAAATTTATTAATTATTCTTTGGAAAGTTTGACGCATGCTAAAAATTATAAATAAATTCTTTTCTTTTAGTATTATCTTAGTATTAGCAGTAATTCATTTAAAAAGTCGATAAATGAGTGTAAGGCTGGAAATTTATTATCGTGGCACCATCATCATATTTGATTATAAGATTTTAATTTATGTTGTAAGAATTAATTAAATCTTGATAAATTCTAAAACAGATTTTATGTTTGGTTAAATTTAAAAAAAAAAAAAATTTCGCTGAAGAAAGGGGAAAACCCAAATAATTATATGACAAAGTAATAATCAGATGTGAATATATTATTTAATTTACTTCGAAATTTGGCGAGTAAAATTTTTTAGTTTTAGAAATTTGCGTGTGTATTGCTTAAAATTAAAATGAAGGTGAAGCGTTTGTATAAAGGTCAATTCTTTTCAAAAAAATTGCATGAACATATATATATGTTCATGCAATTTTTTTGTTCTTTACTAAATAATATATAAATTATCTTTGAAGACTATACATTCTTTAATACTTAAAGATATAATAACCATTGTGACTTTTTAAAGTATCAAAGCATATTACTTTTTAAATTTAACAAATAAATCTTGAATAAAATTTAGTCTGGAGATTTCCATTAGCTATTTTTTGTGCTTTTATTAACTCTAACTACTTTCTAGTCATTACATTAAAATTACTTTCAAATGTGTGTCCCATATTATAGTATGTTTCTTTCTTCTACGGCATGTATACAACAGTATGTTTCTTTTTTTTTTTTTCATTTGAAAATCTTTATTGCTGTTCATTCAATTGTGTTGTTGCTTTCTTCTCTTCTATTGTTTTACGAAGAAATTCACATCTTTGTGTAATATTATGTTAAAAATAAGAAGGTTGGCGCTTGAACATAGTTAACACCCTACAGTTCAGTCCTTAGCGGCATCTAAACATGCTAAATTAAATGTTGGGCTCAGTTTTGATCTTCAGCTACTGAATTACTCATTTATGGAATAATAATTTTTCTTACACATACACGCACACACACACACATGTATAGAAAGAGAGAGAGGAAGAGGTCATTGTTCATATTACATATATATATATATAATAAAATAAAAAATAAGTATAGACAAATTGTAAGTCCTATAAAGCAAAGAATGGATGAAAATGGATTTGAAAAACTATAAAAACCCGCCAAAATATAAGTAGAATATATATATTTAAATAACCATAAATCTAATTTAAAGCTAACCATAAATAGAAGAATTACAAGACAGTACAGGTCAAGTTAAATGGCCACAGTATGTAATAGCAAACTCTTAGACTTAGGAGCTAAAATATTAGTGTTAAATATATTTTTAAGATCAGCCAACCTTCTCCTATATTTGCCTTTATCTATATTAATGAGAACCGAAAAACTTTATTTTAATTTTTTTCTATAAGATTATAATAATAGAAAAGTCATTACCTTCGAAATTTACAAACAATTGTATTACATTTTTCTGTTGGAAATTATTTATCCATTTTCCATCATAAAATGAATGGAAAAAATTTATTGATTCTTGTATTCTAACAGTGAAAAACTGAACTTTAACATTGTGATATTCAAATGCAAATATTTTTGGTAATAATTCGATAATATTGACTATTTTATGTTATCTTTATTGTTTAAACGTTTAAATCAAGAGAAAGGCTTAGAACAATTGCAGATTTAGGAAAATAACAAAAATAGCATTCCAATGAATAACTGAAAAAATTTTAAAAGCATTGTGGTTGAAACACAATAAGGATGTAAAACTATTCTGTTTCCAAGTTCTTTAATGCAGTGCTTCTCAAACTTCCAGTATTTGTGACCCAATTTTCAATCAATTGTCATCGTGTCCCTCCCCCTCCCCTCAGCAATGTATTAAATGTAATAATAATGTACTTTGACGCTAAAGCTACAGTGCTGCCTTAATTATGCACCGTACAAAAAATAATACAAATATTAAATTTTGTATATGTTACTTTTAAGTAATAGGTATTTTAAATAAATTAATTTCAAATATTAATTTTTTAAAAAATGTCTTAGTTTCAACTTTTTGATACGATTGCGCCCCTCACTTAGAGTTATCACGCCCTTTTAGGGGAAGCGTACCCCACACAGTTTGAGAATCCCTGCCTTAATGGCTGTGTGCCAATTAAATCCCTATAATAACTGGAACACATATTCAAATTACAAAATAAATAAATGAATAAAATAAAAATTAAAAAAATGCGACATTTTTTATATATTTCAATATTTTGGAAAGTAAAAAGTTCTTATATTTTCATTCAGACGACTCCTAGCTGTGATGCTCTTTTAAAGCATTCAATAAAAGAGATATAATTTTAATATTTTTTCAAAACTTTTTCCAAAACTCTTCAATTTAGCAAATTCCTTTAAAGTATATGCATTTTTTTATCTATGCGTCTAAATAATGTTTATTAAAGTGTTATTGGTGAGAAATAAAATGATCTTTTTATTCTTCGATTTAAAAATTAATTAATTTGGAGGATTTAGTAGAACCTTTCAAGTAAAACTCACATTTTTCCGCATGTTAGAACAATACAAAAGAAAAATCATGGTAGTGTGCCTTGTTGTTTTCCATGAAAACCGTGGAAAATATTTAACAGTTTGATGTGCGGTCTGCAGAGATGTTTTCTTTTTTAATATTTTTTAAAAAATCATGTATTTCCCCTTCAAAAAAATTAGTTTGGTTTTCGATATTAAACTTATAAAGTAACGCGTACAATTTTCAAATATATTTTAAGTTTTTCAAACCAAAATTATAGGTCCAATTTCATACAAAAATTATATTGTTAATTATTAAATTTCGTTGTTGTTAATTATTAAAAATTAAGTTACTGTGGCTTTATTTATTAGCTTGACTCTGTTTTAAACTGAATGGGGGTAAGATGAGATATTGAGATGTCCTTACGTCATACGTAAGGACAGAAACATATATTAAATGTAAAATTTAATATTTCTAAGCCTTAAAGTTTATTTGAAATTTAATATAAATGACAAATATTTATTAACTAATCTATTGCTAGTCTAATTTCTTCTAAGTCTATTTCTCAACTTAAATCCTTTTGACATATTAGTATAATTATCATTTTTAATTTCGTTTAAATGTTATGAAACAGGAAGAAAAAAAGCTATAATCTATCTATCTATCTATCTATCTATTCATATATATATGTATATAATAAGATTTCGCCAATTCGATATCATTACATCGCGTGATAATTTCTTATGATTTCAGATATTACTAGAGTATAAAAACTTTCGTCACTTACGAGAAATTACAATTTGGCCAAAAGGTCGTAATAATTGAATTCTAAAAATTTGAAGAAACTATAGAAGAATATTTTTAATGGAAGTTTTTGGTAAAGTCATAATTTACTTGCATTGTTAAAAAAAACGTTAAAATTTTTTTTTAAGGAAACGGAATTTAAAGATTAATAAAAGTATAGGTGAAGAATAATTAATGAATAATACACGTTAGGTCGTATAAAGCTATAGTAATGTAATATTAAAATAAATAAAATAATTTTTGAGACCAATTGTCACGATAAGTAATATTAGTTCTATTACTAAATTCACGATTTTTGTTATTTTGACGATTTTTCTGAGTACAATTGCAATGTTTTGTACAAGACATCCGAATATCAAACACTAAGAAAAACGCTAATTGCTAATTCTTCTGACGTATTTACACATTCAATGATGCCATCATTAATATTTTCTGTTTGTTTTTCGTAAAAATATTTCAATAGATGTTTTTAATATGCATAGCATAACTTATTAATACATATAAAAATACACTAGTGCGTTTCTTCGACCATAAAATCCGGTGTATAACGCTCACCCATACTTTTAAGTTTTATTTTTTAATATTTTGGTACTTCCGCCGTATAAAGCATACCCCTATTTTACGAAAAAACCTGAAATATACGTGAGTAATGCTATAATGTTTTTAAGTTAATTATTCGATATATTCTCACAAACTTTAGAAAAATTAAAACTACAAACTTTTTTAAGCTCATAAGGAGTGTAATTTCTTTTAAATAAACAGTATTTCGATATATGTAGAAGTTAAATTTTTTATATAATCATTTTTATTTTTATTTTTAAAACTCTCATTTTTATACCCGGGGTATAACGTGCACCAGTAAATTTCGATCTTATTTTTTGCGTTAAAAGTGCGCGTTATACGCCGGATTTTACGGTACTTTTTTTTAAAAAAAAGGCATTTTCCCTGATTTTTTTAAAACAAATTATTGTCAAAAAACGTCAACTAAACTAAGCTTAAATTAAAGTCAATTAATGAAATCCTGTTGATTGTTTTAATTGTACGTGCTCATCAAGAATATTGAATATTTTTGTGCAGAAATTAAAAATCCACTCTTATATTGTCGTCACGTCTAATCCTAGTCTAAAATTACAATATACAGTGGTTGCATTAAAGATATTCTCGAATCTCGAATTTAAAATAAACGAAAGCTTGAACAGAAAAAAATTAGCATTAATGTTAAATTTTCTGTATGGCTGGCTCAAAACGAAATGAGATTCACAAAATTTTTCTTCTTTAGCAAGTCTCCTTGTGTTCTTCACAATTGAATAACTTAGATACTTTTTTAAGTTTATACGAAACGTTAGATGAATTTTCTGTATTTTATGAAGTGTTTTGCCACGTGTGCACCAATGTTTGTTTTTTACATTACGAAAAAAAGGCAATAGATAAAAATAACTTTGTTGGGGTGAAATGAAGTCTCTCTTTTCTCTGTTCTCACTTAACGGTCTCGGTCAAAACTATTCGTATAAGGATTATTCCACAAATTTGCTTTGTTGCCTTGAGATATATGAGCAAGTGACAAAGTTTTGAAAGCAACAAGTGGCACTCATAATATGTAGATATTCATTTTTTTCTTCTAGTTTGTTTTTCTATCACAATCGAAAACAATGATGGAAACTTTTCTGGATTTTGAAGAAAATGATTTAACACGATTTGCGAAATAAAAAGAAATGTAAAATACATAATTTTCAAAGCTCTTTTTAAAGGGTTTTCCTCATGAAGTCTGCTTAGAAGGAAAGAAAGTCAAGATAAAATAGTTTGAAGACTCAATGTAAAAAAAAAATGATATTGTAGTCATTGCAATAAGTCTTTTAATTTAGACCTACGTTCAGTTTGCTTTTAGATTCCTATTAAAAGTTAATTTTTTTAATAAAAATTATTTTAATCTCCTTAAATCTTTTTGAAAAACATTCTATTTTAGTAAAAAAATGTTTTGAATGCGTGTGTATCTGTTCATAACGTGAAATAGTTACGAGAAACAGTTACATTTTTTGTGGGGATATGAAAAACAGTTTCTCAAATAAGGCTAGAATTGTAAGTTGTTTCACCGAATTTCGAACGAAAGCTTAACAAATGAAGAATGTTTCAATGAAACGTGGGTGTGGTGGAAACCAATTGCTCATTTACTTGAAATTATAGTACGCCAGTTACTGCAATTCAAATGAAATAGATTTTCATTGGATGGCAGAAAAACTTACTTGTAGTTCTTGTGCCAAAAAGCATGCCAAAAAACGTGTCTATTGCTTAAAAACCTGTAGAACAATACTATCCTGTGTAATAGTGAGACGCAAAGAGTTTTCTCCACATTCAGTTACTTTAACTATTTTGAAGTGCAAAATAGTATTTGTGCTAGTGAACAAATCGTATTTTTAAGGAGTACTTCGAAAATGGAAGAACATGCTGATTTAAACTGAAAAAGGAATTTATTACTTTGAAGATACTTTTTATTTATACTATCTCCTGATAACTCTGCGGACAATATTTAAATAATGTATCAAGTTTTGAGCTGAAAAGCTTATCCAAAGAAGGAAAAGATCAACGAACTCTGTGGAAGAATTTAAAATTCGATAAAAAAAGGAAGATTGTCAAGAGTGCTTTTCTCTGTTCCAAATATCAAGTTCATAAACAGAGAGAGATAAGAAATATTATATTACAAAGCAAGTATGAATCAAATATGTTATTTTTTAGTTTTTAAGAGATGGTTAAGTTTAATGAATTGCTTTCACTTAAGATTTTCCCCCTTTATATACATTTCTTCCTTTAAATAAAAGCAGGTTCAAATCCATCATATTCTTAAAACTTTAATGAATTTCATTTATTTTATTTTTGATATTTAAAAACTATACAAATCTCTGTTAAAAATGGCAGAACGATAGAATTTAAATTTCTAATTTATATTGTTAACGGATTTTTTTTTTACAAATCTATATTTTAAATTTTTTCTTCCTGAGTTAATTTAAGTATTCGATTTTTTTAAATATGTATTACGGTATAAAGATATATGTATACATCAAATTTTATGTGTACAAAAATTTATTAGCTTTTCAGTTTTTAGGATTAGTTAACATAAAGCTTTTGAAAAAAAATTGATTGCAAAATGTCAAAAGTTTTAAGAAATTATTTTATTTTTTCCTGAAATTGTTTTTAAGATTATTCTAATTATTGCTCATAATTAAGTATTGTTAGTGTCATTTATGATACGTGGGAAATAGGTATATTTTTAATCAAACGTTTTGGTTCTTTTAAAAGTCATTTGTTTGATAATTTTTTCATATAGCAGTTCAAAATTTTCTTTCTCTTTGCCTTATTCTTACTCATAATTTTTTAAATTTTAAATTTTGATGAAATAGATTTTAGAAATTTAATCTTTAAGAATGGGATGATTCATAAGGTTCAGTCAATTTCTATGTTATGTATTCTACATAATTTTCCATATATAATATTATGCATACAAATACGTAGGAGAATTATGAATTGAATGTTTTATCAGTTGTGTTTTATTTTGCTAGAATTTCTAAATGTGAACCTTAAGCTAAATATATACGTGTCGCTTTATTTTCTTTCACTAAATACCCGTTGTGTAGAAGGGGTTAATGCACGATAAACCTGTCAGACTCAAATTCTTCATGTCGACATGGCGTAGAAGTTTAGAATGAGGGTGCCAACTCATGTGTCGTTCTTGTCACTTGAACGAGGTTCAGAATTACGAAGTCCATCACCAATTTCTTGTTTCTTTGATGTATGACGTTAATGAAACAATTAATTCATATATTTTACTAATAAAATATATCAAGAAATAGTACATTTCTCAAGATTTGTTGTTGTAGGATTTATCGAATCATTTTCAAAAGTAGTGTTCGAAAATATCATTAGAGAAATTGCAGCAAATTCAAAACAATTTTACATAAAATTCATATATGTAGAGGTATTCAACTACCCTAAAATCAGGATTTTCTTCAAAAATTGACTTTTTATGATTTCATTTTGTAGGCTGTTTTATTAGCTTAATGAAAATACCAAGCTTTTTATTTTCCATTTATTAGAACAAAAACTACAAGTGTTTTAATAAAAGAAGATGCCATAACTTTACACAAGATGTCAAACTTTAAAATGCGTTTTACTCGAAATGTGTTTTTTTCGAAAAGCTCAAACGGGGACAGCGATTGCTCAAAAAGTTTTGAAAATAATATGCTGAAATTTTTGGTGAATGTTTTGTATAACTGTAGAAGTATTTTGACCTTCAGATTTATCAATCACTGTTTTATTTCAAAATTTATAATCCTTTATGTGAATATAATCCCTGTTTTTCTTAAAAATAATTTCATACAGTCACTAAGATAGAATGCTCTAGTTTTTATAAAAATTAAAATATCTACTATCCTGAAGGTCATTTTAAACATGAATAACAAAGTAGCACATTAAAATTGAAAAATTGAGAATTTGTTCAAAATATTTTTGTACAGAGCGGGCCCCGTCTATATAATTTTTTGTACATTTTCATCAGTTTTTTCCCCTTTCAATAATAATAAATTTTTTTTCTGTTTCCAAATTTGCAATTTTTCCCTTAAAATATACTAAATAAATCTAAAAATCACAAAAAAATCCCCATATCTCCATTTTTTCAAAAAAAAAAAAGTTGTCTCTAGTAGTCAGATACCTTAAACATTTTTGTAGTATTTAACAATGAGAGAGAGCATCTTACAACACAGAACAGCAAACTGCTAATTTTAGACAGATGTAGATGAAAGATGCCGAGTATCCTTCCTGGGATGAAATAACGTTTTACTAGAGCACTACTTCCGTGAATCACATTAATATTCGTGTAATTAGCAATGACATTAGCATTTGTACTATCAACCCACCTGAAAATGTTTTCGCTATTACCGTTGCTGCTACTGGTGGAAAGAAGCCAACACATGATTTCACTTCACTAAAGTTTAAAATTTCACTAGTTTTTCACATTAGCTTATTTTTTAAATATACAGTCATTGCGGATGGGTGGATAGATAAAACGGGTAAATGTCATTGCCAATGATTAATGATTTAATACTATCAAGGAACTAATGAAGGCCAGATACGTATGAAATAAAAAACACTAAAATACTTCTGTCTTCAGCTCAATATCCTGTATAATCTTTATTTGACTAGAACTGTTTTGTATTCTGTAGAAAAAAAATCGGATGTTTTTCGAATAGTTAAGTTTAATATGGCGGAGGAAAAATTTAAATTTTCTGAAAAATTGATTTAAAGAAATTTATTTGGAACCGTTCCTTTTTATTGAATAGATACATATTTGGAACTCTGTATTAGCTTTTCAGCCAACTAAAGTATTTTACAATTATTCTGAACTAATGCATACTTTTACAGTAATTAAAAAATGCCAACATTAGTGTTTTAACTATGCAGAATTTTTTTTATAAATGTCTAAATATAGTATGCAAATAAATAAAAAAAAAATAAAAAAAAAAAAAAAAAATGTACATTATTAAAACCTTTTATTCACCGCATAAGTTCTTCGTTACTTACATTCCTTCCGATATTATGTATAACAGTGTTTCTCAAACTTTCAATACTTGCGACCCACTTTTCAATCATAATTTTCATCGCGCCCCCCCATACA
>BMAV01025861.1:199869-214206 GCA_019973955.1 Trichonephila inaurata madagascariensis
TAAACCGTACAAATTATCAAGAAAAGTGTTAATTTTTGTATATAATTTTATATATGAAAAGCAGATGGGGTCATTGGTAATTATTAAACGTTCTTAACTTAGTATTGTTTAGTTAATTGTAAAATACATTGCGCAGTACTGATATATTTATAAATGCATTATATCAGTGTAAATGTGTATTTTATTTTTTATGTCAGAATGTATTTTATTTGTTTACTTTCAGTAAGTTAATAATTTCGTTAAATCTCTCTCTTTTGTTTTCTACTTTTCAATATGCTGGCGCTCCTCTCGTAAGGTTATCAGGCCCCCTAGGGGGCGCGCCCGACAGTTTGAGAAATGCTGATGTATAAATAAATATTCAATAACGAAATGATGGTTAAAATTTCATATTTAATTTATTCTATTTGAATTGTATGTATTTCATGTAAATGAAACATTGACCCACATAAAAACGATTTTAGATAAATAATTCATGTGTTTCCTGATTATTATAATGCGTAAAATACGGCCTAAATCCAGTCAGATGACAATTAATTAGAATTTTTTTGTATAATATCTAATTAAAAAAGAAAGGATTTACATTAAAAAAAAAACCCAAATGTATTTCTATATTCTAAATGATGACAATACAGAAGGAGACTTGTATATTCAACCCTTTTAAGGCTGTTTTTTTAATTATAAAGCAGCTATCTAGAATCTTGAATTATGATTTTCTTATTTTGAGTTAAAGAGCAGTTTTATTTATGGGAAATTTCTGTTAATTCAATTTAATGAAGACAATGGAGTTTATATGAGTCAAATGTGAATAGCTTAAAAGAGGGATTCATTGAAAATAACAGTATTAATGAAACCTGAGGTGGATTATGTATTTTTCATAATACATTGCAACAATTATAAAATGAAAATGAATTTAAATTTAAGAAAATATATAATCGAGAACAAAATAATATTGCGTTATGTAAAATAAATGCAAAATTAAAATAGATGTAAGTAAAATATACAAAAGAAAAAGCTTTTTTAAGTTTTTAAAAATATTTTGATATTTTGTTACGGACATGCAGAAGAAAAAGACTAGAAAAATGTTATACCAGACAGGTAATTAAAATTAATTTTAAAATATTATAACTAAACGTATATATGAATAAGCATGAGCTTGATTTTGAATTTTCTTTTTATAGGTACTGTTAGGTGTTTCATAAAAATTATTTTTAACAGAATCAAAGTTTTTAAAACGAAAAATTTTAATATAATCCATTTACGCTTTTGTTGAAATAAATAACAAAATGAGCTTACAATGTAAAAAAAATAGAAGAGTAGTTATATGGAGGAAAGTCAAAGTCTGTCAATCAATAACTTTAACATGACGAAAGAAACTTTCGTAAAATAATTGAACTTGAAGGCTGTCAGTAATAATCAATTTAAAAACTTATTTTCTTACAAAGTCGTCTCTAAAAAGTCTTTTCTTGTCTTTCTATTCAAAGTCTTTTCTTTATACAAATAGTTGACGGATTTTTGCATTAAAAATTCGAGAATTCTATTCGTTATTGCAATAATTCAAAAAGAGGGAAACTAATAAAAACTAGTCCTGGTGAAGTTATACCCAAGAAAAAATAAAACTAAATTCCAACTCAACCTATTGGATAGTGTAAAATCATTGTGTAAACATTAAGGCCCATTAAAAGGAATATTTTTTGCATCGAAATATATTGCAGGTGTTGAGTCATAAACACTCACTCATACAAACTATACATGACAAACAAACATACATTGTCGATTTATGACATCGTCTCAAGCACTTTTTTACAGTTAGTAAATACAAGTTTGGCAGCGTTAATGAAATTATTAACAAAGAACTACTAGGGTACCAATATTTTTTCTCTGCTAAAGAAAAGGCATTAAAAAGGATTGCATTTTATAAGTGTATACTGATTATATCGTTATTATCAGAAAGCTACCTAGTGATCTCAAATTTCAATTAGAAAAATAAGTAGTAATTTGGAACCATCAAGTTATATGCTTGTTATAAATTTTGAACAAATAGGGAACTGCATGTATTTACATCGTAATATATACATTAATAAACTTATGAAAAGATTCACACTTTGTCTAAAAGGCAGGTTAAATTTCCTTTTTAAGTCAGTTGTATCTTTCCAAACAGAGTAATAAAAATGATATATAAGAAGCAAATCTGATAAGACAAACACCGTAAAAAACTTTAATTGTACGGTTATCTTTCATTGCAAATACGTCGGCGCCAGATATCGCATTTACCGTTAAGGTATCCGACAACGTTCGGAACCGTGATGTTAAAAAAGCGCATAAATGGATAATTTTCATGATATTTAGTGTCACTTAGATTAGAATACATGTATAAAATTATTTAAAAGACATTATGACGGTAAGAAATTATTTAAATGCAATATTTTGGCAAAAAATTAGCTTACAATGACCAATTTTCAAAACGTTCTCCTTTTATAAGAAATGCTTCTATAAAATTAATATTTTGCTTATATAAAGTAAAGACTTCTCCAGAGAGCCTGAACCAGGAGTTTTGAAAAATGCACATTATTTTAAGAATTACTACCAACTGAAATAACTATCGACATTTTTTTCTTAAAAATTCTCCCCTCTGTTGTACTAAAATATGCATTAATCTACTTCTAAGTTATATATTTCAAAAAATTTAGTTCAGGTTCTGTACAGAGGTCTGAGCCATATACAGGCAAAATATTATTATTATAGAATCAATTTAGATTAGAGGAGAAAGTTTTGAATATAGGTCATTCTATTTTCATTTTTTGTCAAAATATTGTATTTAAATAAGTTTTTATTATAATAATAGTTTTTAAAATTTTTTATACAAGTATTCTAATCTAAGTGACACTAAGTATCATAAACATTATCCATTTACTATATGCTATTGCTAAATCACGGTTCCGAACGTTGTCGGATACCTTAACATTATGTCACTCATCGTATTTGAAACCAAACATTGTAAGATAAATTTGTATGATGATAGAAATGCAACGTTAACTATGTATTCAGATTCCAGATGGGGATGCAAATTAAACAAGAGACATTCTACAAACGGAATATTTTTTTTTTTTTTTTTGGAAATATGCCAACAACCAGAAAGTCTCAGAAACAAGAATGTATTCCTCTAAGTTCAATGAAAGCTATATTTACAGCTTTAACCGAAAGTACAAAATTTGTTACTTGATATCAAGAATCTTAATGGAACTTAATTTAATCGGTTTCAAAAATTTTAAAGTGAACTGTTTTCATCATTAATTTTTCTAAAATTAATGATGAAAACAGTAAATCTAAAACATAGTTATGTAATATAGGTAAATTCATTTGAAACTTATTAAAAGACAGTGAACATCAGTTTAAATATTTAAATTATAAGAAAAATTTGGCCAATTTTTTAGTGAAACCATTTGTAAGGCCAATTTTTTTTTGTGATAAAATATATACAGGGCCGATCCTGGGGTGTCGGCCCCACTAGCAAGGTTTATCTGACCTCAGTTACCTCTGATAAAATATTTTTAAGGGGTAATCTAAAAGCCATCAACTTTTAGAGCAGGGGTCGGCAAGCTTTTAGCTGTGGCGTGCCAAACCAACCTACCCATATGATTCAGCGTGCCACTCAGAAGGACATTTTGAAACAATTAGATTCCCGCGATAATGTGTACAGAGTTAGAGAATAGAGGTCTATAATGTAGAGAGGTTTAAGGCTTTATTATATATTAATTTTGAATCATTAAAAAATATTTAGTAACCAAAAAATAAACAGCATAAAATGTAACTATTTCTTCAACAATAATAAAACAAATTAAAATTGTACATATATTACGTATTTTTTTAAACATATTTATTAAATTAAGAAATGGATAACATTAAATATAAGCATTTCCCTTCATTATGCATAATAAAAAGAGGAATAAAAATTTTAATGTGAACCTAGTGCTTTCACTCCGCTCGACTTTCATACAGCAAAATCAGAGGTATAATGTGTGATTTTCAATTTGACATGATTTTAAGCATTCATTTGATAAACAATTTCTTTGCAAACTCGAAATATTTTTCATATGAGGAAAGATTTTTTACACAGATTTGTTGAATCAAAAGTGGAAAGCAAAGTACATGCAAAATTTTCTCTCTTTAAATAATTAAATTTCTCCAACAATAGCATTCAATAATTTACAAAAGTGCTGTACATTTATTTTTATAGGTATCTTTCAGACTTTCTCGTATATCCCTGAATATCCATCATTCAGAAAATGTTTGTCAAATAAGGTCCATTACAAATGTAACAAATTCCATACAATCAAAAATTGACACATTTGTAGAGTAGTGCAGAGTGCCACTGAGAACTGTATCCTGCGCCGTAGGTTGGCGACCCCTGTTTTAGAGTTTAGTTGACGTTATTGAGAATCACTTTATCACCCAATGCGGATGCATTCATATGCAAAAAATACCTTGTATTTTGAAACAGTTCAATCACTCCATTGATGGTACCAAGCTTGTATTTCTCTACATGGTTATTATTTTGTGCATTTATAGTAAACATTTCTATAAAAAACTATTTACGATGATCTTGTAAGTAGACAATGTTTTAACCTTTTATGCTGATTTTTTGGGTGTTTGTGTATCAACTCTCCACTTACGTCCCTTTATTCCAATTCTAAAAAATATAGACAGATATGTTACCGTTAAAGTGTGAAATCCGTTATTTCATAGAATAACTAAGTATTTCATGAAATAACTAGACAATTAGTTAAAATATATAATATTATTGAATTCTACGCTTTAACTAGGTATTCTATAGAATAACGAATACTTGATCGTTAAAGTGTAAAATACGGCCTATGATTCGAGTTTCAGAGCAGAGACACAAAAATCCTCAAAGAGATGACGAATTAAAAAAAATTTAAAATACTTTATATATATATATATATAAACGTGAAATGGGGAGAGGAAATAGGATGATTGCAATGGAATTATATGTGCAGAAAGCTCATACGGATATCTATCGAATCAGGCAGGTACGGATGATTCTCGATTCGATTTCTCGTATATCTCGTGATATGACGTAATACTTTCGAACCTCCAAATATCAAGACCCTATCTTAATTTCAAAGGGTGGGCCAAATTTTTACCCAACTCCGTAGGAATAACATGGGAACATGATATTTTATTGCTGGAGCCCCCCTAGGCCTACCAAAAGGCGATAAGTTTATAAATGGATGGGTCTTGCGCAGGGGAACCTTTGGTTCAAATCTCAAAGCAGAGACTCAAATACATTTGAAGATATTACAGATCTAAAAAAATTAAAACGTTGAAATAAAATATAAGGAATGCCCTATAAGCAAGAAATTTGGTGAAAATATACAATGGAGGTAGAAGGATCCAAGCGGACTGAGAGGCTCAGTTATCGAGTTATTGGCAAAATGCTGTCCAGGGGGGAGGCACTTGGGAGGGTCGAGTCCTTGTACTTCCTAACCAAACAGGTAGTACTATCGATCTCCCAAATATCCATCCCACACTATCAAAGAAATGGCTCCATAGGATTAACATGGGGATTGATATTTTAGTGTGTAATAAAATATACCGCCCCTGCCCAAAGCAGGTCATCATTAGCAAAAAAACTATGAAGAGTGGGGCAGTCCAGATGTAACACATCAAAAATAATTATAAAATAACTTTGAAATTATTTATTTTTCACTTTAAAGGTCCATCATTAGTTATTTCACATAAAATAACTAGGTAAAGTATGAAATATTTCATCTATTACATACTTTAACTTATTTGTCTTGTTATTTCATGAAATACCTATAGTTATTCTATGAAATAACTGAATTATACACTTTAACGGTAACAGATACATAAAAATAGAGATAATTTTATCTTTTCTTAAGCTTTGCGTGATGAGGAAATTTAAATACCTTTTTCAATGGGCATACAAGTGTTTACTGTAGCAGTTATTGTACATATTTTTAAAAAGTTATGCTTTTATCCCCCCACGAGAAGTGAACACCTTTTTATTTAGCATAAATTAATACCTATAGTATTACATTGGTGAGAGAAACTTATGGGCAGATAATAAATATCCATATGATTTTTAAAGAAACGGAAATTGTTGAATGTCACATTTTCGGATATGGTATTGCTATACATCCGGGGTGGGCATTAAGTCAATCACGATTGACCAATGGACCGCCAAGACATTTTGGGGTGACCGCTTTCACTAAGATCTAATAATCATTCCATCATATGAAGGTCTAGAAAAACCGTATTTATTCGAATCTAAGTCGCCATCGATTCTAAGTAGTGCCCCAAATTTTCAACAAGAATTTGTGAAAATTGAAAAATAATCTAAAATGGTTTATCGATGTCCAATTTTATGAAATTAAGATAAATTTAAAACGAAAACTAATAAGAAGTGAATAATTAGTTATTTTATCAGTATTATAAACTTTTAAATACATGCATGAAACTGTAATTGCTCTAAATACCACATCCAACAAATTTTTGTTTCCCTTCGCACACGATTTTCAATTACATTAACATTGGGGAAAAATACGGCTTAGATACGAGTACATAGGGTATTTTATAAAAAATACAGAGGAAAAAGAATCGAACTATGAGAGAAAATTTCGTTGAATAGAAAATGCACTTCGCTATTTAGAGGTTATTTTACGACGAAATTCGTAAAATTTTCTTTGTTCCAGGAAAAAGTTCGCTAAATAGAGAAATTCGTAAAATGGAGGTCTGACTGCCTTGTATACTTTCTTTTAGCTCACTACACCTACGCCACTAGGTGGACCGCAACACATTGAAAAAATTAGAAGTAGTCCGTACCCTGGAAAAGTCTGCCCACCCCTGCTATACATCATATGCTATGTCAAAGATTTATTTTGAAACTAAGCACAAAAAGTGCGTAGTTGGTAGAAAAAGGTCCGATGTAACTGTCAAAACATCAAAGAAGTTCTCGACATTATCCAGAACCTGTTGAGATAAGCTTTTCCATTCTCTTTCAATGCATGGATGAGGGATTTTTGTTTGCTAACACTTGGTGTCGAGTAACGAGATGTCTCCATAAGAAATCCTAAACATTTTCAAATGAATTTATTCGGAGAACGTGATGGCCAAAGATGATGATCCTTGTAAACAGTGCTTAGAAGGTACTTATGTGCAAAGAAATAAAGCTATATAATGGAATGTATGACAAAAAACACGAAAAGAAAGGTGAACAAGAGGTAACAGAATTTCATTTAGGTATAGATCAACATTCATAATCTTGATTGGCGTCATATGTAGAGGTGAGATGTCAGCTAATATATCATTACATTATAAAAATTATATTGGGGCCTGGATGTTTTGGAGTCGATACTACATCTCTCATGCCAAATAATTTTTAGATCCCCAATCAAATCAAATGTACTTTTAAATTTACTCTCAAATGGGAAGAGCAAGGACATATGCGAAATATTTCTGGATTTAATTTCTATAGTATCGACGTTCTCGCCAACGGACTCCTTTCTACTTCCTTCGCCATTAGATTCACTCTTAAAGATCATCGGACATACAATCCCATTTGCCACAAACATTTGAAAATATTTTACAATGTATCGTTGTACCTGTGGCTTCACGTTCAGTTGCCAAATTGACAGCTTTGGCGCGAGACAGTTCCTCTTCTTTGGTAGGATGATATAGTATCTATCATCTAAAGCCGAAGTATTGACACTTGGTACTTGTCTGAAAGGATACCCAAATCCTGGAATCAGCACTGAACAATTTTGAATTCTCTGGTAACATCCGTAATTTTTCTTTCACATGTAATCTAAGTAGCTACTGGATACATTCAAAATGTCACTATTATCAATTTATTTTTCACATTCATATTCACCTACGACTATCCCAACATATACGTACCGAAAATCTTCAGACCCCTAAAGCAGCTATCATGTGAGCTATGTCTTCACATAACAAAAGTTTACACACATACACCACACAATTATGCTAATTTATTCACATTAATGTGTTTGATTTTGTGGCAGTTATCAATGAAATTCATATTCGTTCTTAGGATTTATTTTCGAGTGTATTTAGAATCAAGAATTGTATTTAGTCAACGAGTTAATGAATTAAATTTTTGATAATAAATATCTAAATGTTTTTGAAATATACTTGAAAATAAATCATAAAATAGGAAAAATGATGAAATTCTTCCTATAAATTATATTTTTTATGAATTTTTATTTCTAATATTTTTAAATGTCAGGATTAAATGCGTAAAAATGTGATATGCAATGATTTTTACGGTGATTCATTTATTCTATGTGAAAACATTAGTTTCCTGAAAATTACCACAAATAAAAATACCGAATTTCGAAGAATCCTAATCTAATTTTTCGCATTCCTTTATTTATTCTAGTTCGTAAGTGCTTCTAAAATTATAGATTTTTCATATACAAAAAAACAATAAAAAATTTTGCCTTTTAATCATTTCTCATACAAAAGATGTTTGCCAAATTTTAAAGCTTAAACTTCAATCCATATAGAATATTTACTGCATTCCAAAACGAACGTGAGTGCATTACAGAAATTCAGATAGAATTCATAGATAGAGCTAATAAATATACATGGGGAATGAATCGGAGTGGAATACTCATCGTATTCAAATTCAAGCAGCTTTAAGCATTTAAATGAAAGAATTATCAAGCTCTATTAAAATAGAATGCGGCTGATATCGGGATACAAAGCATTGCAGGAGAGGTGCATCTGGAGGCGACGGTAAGTTGTTTTCCATCATTTCCGAGCACAATGGTCAATGACACTCGCAGAGCCTCTTGACGGAACGGTTTGTAGAGGCGCTTGTCAATCTGTTGATCGAACAAAGCCACTCGATTTTCAATGTGGAATATTCGAGAAAGGCCGAAGAATATATTTTAAATAGGTTTCAAGCAAAATGGTATATCAATTGTAACAGATAAAATTTTCAAAAAAAAAAGGTTTATTTTTATTCTAAATAAAAAAATATTAATAATGGACGTGTAACTTAACTATATAATTGTAGAAGACAATATTTCAATTTAGCTCATTAAATTCTAAGATAAACTCTAGAGCAGTAATGAGAGATAAAGGGAACTAAATGTGTGCTTTGCAATGTAAATGTCTATTAGTTTTTTATTTGGAAACGTTGTTTACTTTTATTACAGAGTAGAAAGTCGATTGTACACATGTGAGCATACAAAGTCGATTGGAATTTAATATTAATTTTAAAATTTTAGCATAGATATTTATTAATTTTGCGCGTACCTAGTTTACGCAATGTAATTCTTAGGATATAAGCATGAGCCAAAAGTCACATTGGTGGCCACGGTAGCCGAGTGGTATAGGTATCGGATCGTGGCTGGCATTGTCACGCGTTCGAGCCCAGTACCACTAAAGACCCGCCGTGTGGGGCAGTGATGCACGCTAAATCTGTCGACAGCTGAAACGTCCTCCCGTTGGTGTGGTGTGGTAGTTAGGAGAGGGGGTGCCAGCTCAGGTGTCGTCCACGTCACTTGACCATGGTTCAAAATTACGTGGTCCGTCGCCAAAAGCCCTCGTGTAGCTGAACTTTACTCACTCAAAAAGCACATTTCAAATTAAATAAAAAGTTTTTTGAGAATAATGAAATTATTTATCTGCTTCTTCAAAAAAGTATTTTTATCGGTCAAGTAAAAGTCCTCGCGCGTAAATATAAGCATCACAATCTTTCCTCATTATTTTGAATGGTTCCATTATTATTTTTCCTTTTCTGGATATCTCCCTGTGGCTAAATTTATATTTATTTTCCATAATTTATGCATCTCAATACTGTTTTCAATATTTTATAATTAATATATTAAAACGAATATTTCATTATGTGTACTCAACAATGTTTAATTATCAATACTCATTTGTGTATAGAAAGTAAATGGTTTGCTTCTATTTTGTGTCAACAAATTTTTTTTTATTCAAAAAAATTATGAACATATTCTGTGATTGAATCGTATATTATGGTACACCTTTCTCTAATTATGCATGTTATACGAAATCAACCCTCCAAAAAAACTTATTGGAGAGAATTAAACTCACTGTTGCTCTATTATTGAGTATACTCTGCCACGTAAAGGTAACCTAACAGAAGAATTTATAACAAGTATAGAAAAATTAATTAGTCAACTCTGACTATTCTTTAATTACCAAAAACTAAAAATAAAGGAAAAAAGATTTTTTTAAAAAAAAATTTGTGTTGTTGAAAAAATCTGTATTTAAAAAGGAGAGAGAAATTACCTTATGCTAAGAGGAGAGGCGAATGTGACTCTGTGTATTAATAAAAAGAAATTTGTTTCCTCGTGTATTCACTCACCTCTCTCCAGCTATCTTTTCAAAAAAGATTAATGAACAAATTCATTAAATTGAGAAGCCAAAGCCAAAAGCGTTATGCATCAAGTTCACTACACTCTTTGGAATTTCGCAATATTACTTTATTTTCCTTTTGAGCGCGTTTCAAATCTTAAATTTGGTGGTCGTCATGTTAATTCGGAACCGAACTGCCATATATCATCACCAGTAAGTTTCGAGTTTCCAGTGTGATTTCTATTTCGAGTTCAAACACGGAAGGTGAACGACTTCGAGGGCAAAATAAAACTGTCTATCTCAGCAAGCCTATACTGTCGCTTTTGCTACTCGTGTTTTTATGTGCACTCTTGTAGAGGTCTGGGGGACTTTTTGCAAACGTGACAGCAAATCTTTTGGCACAAAAGCCTTTCATCCGTAACCTAGATGCCAAAGACTCAAACGGCAAAACCCTCTGTATTCCACAATTTATTTTTGTGTCTGTCTGACAAGACAACTTAATTTTTTCCCCTCTAGTGTGAATATTTCATAGAGTGACAATAGTCAATTGAATTGGAGGGAAGAAAATCGAAAATGTGATTTCAACTTCTGAAAATTTGAACATTTTTGAACATGATTTGGATTTAATTTTCTTTTTTTTTATTGATAGAGTAAGTAGGAAAAGTTTTATACTGATCTTCGATAATATTTAATCTTATACTTCCATTTTTATTTATTTTTTGTTCTTAAAATAATTATTATTAAATTTTTTGTGCATTTTTATTCCATTTTCAATGATTGTATCAAAATACAGTTCACTATGATATGTAATATTATTATATATGCACAGAAATATAGAAATTTTAAATCATTGTATGTGCTGGAAGTGCTTTTTCAGCTTGTACAGTAATTAGTCCCTAATGTAACAATTTTAAATCGACGAGTTTTATCTATGTAAATCAGAGATTAGTGACTTACAAAAGTTGTTCGTTTGCTTTTTCACCTAATTGAAGTTTTCGTAAGTGAAAAACAACATATATAAATTACTTTATTTCGTATTAAAGGTACAAAAATATTTTTTAAAAAAAGAACGAAAAACAATTTGAGGGAAAAGTAAGAACATAATTGGACATCAATTTTTAGAATAGGCAGCAAAATTATCCTTATTAACAACTGGATTATATGATATGTTTCTTACAAATTTTTTGACATAGTTTGAATCATATTTTACTTCTATTTTGAAAATATATTAATATATAAAAAAAATTTTGCTATTATTGTTAAAAAATAAGTTTTAAGTGCTCAAAAATGATTCCACTCGGTTTTGTTTTTGAATGCTTTTGGGGGTAATTTCTGAATTATACTATTCACAATATGCAATAACGAAAAATATTTTATTTCACGTTCCTTAGTTTATAAAATTTGATTCTGTATTAAAGATGTTATAATTATTCAAAGTAATAGACTAACAAAATTTCAATGAATTTAATACTTGTATGTAGTTTAATACAAATTTTCTTCTTTTCCTCAAAATAATACAGTTTCATAAAAGACTTTACGAGTAACCAATTTTATGCAATATTTCTTGTTTATTTCAAAAAGAAGACTGATTTTGAAAACTAATATTTCCCTTTTGATTACAAAGATCAAAGTTCTTAATTCTTTCATAATAATTTTGTGGGGAAATATGAGGACAATTTGGGTGATTTTCTTAGATTTAAAAAACGGCTATGATATAAAGGTGATTAAATATATTTTTTCTAATATCAAAATAATATTTTTTTATTATAATTTTTTTCAGAAATCATGTTTTAGGATAATAGTAAAAATAGAATTTCTAAAAAACTTTTAAACTTTAACACACTCAATCCATTTTTTCAGTATATATTTTTATATTTAAATATATTATTATTTTTATATTTATAATTTATATTTGCAAAATTTGAAGAACATTGAATTTTTAAAAGGAAAAATAACGAAAAGTTTTTTTGTGACATACATAAACGCAAAACATTCCTCTTTAAAACTATTACAATTTAAATATACTCCTAATATATCACCCTTACAATTTTAGGGTTAATATGCCGTAAAGGAAAATGGGTGTACCAAGTATCGAAGAACGAAATACTACGACTTGCTGTTTGAGTCCAAAGATATATCAAGCTCCAGAAGACGAAATGGACTCTCAAGGATTTCTGCGAAAAAGTAAGAATTCCAAATATAACACAATTATAAAATGTTATTAACAGAATATTTTGCTTTTTTTGAAAATAAATAATATTGAAATTATTCTTTGAAATCAGAGTTTATTTGTAAATGTTTAGTATTCTATTTTAGTAATATAGAATACAAATTGTAACGGATGGAGCAAACTCTCCGTGTTAACACTTCATTTCGAAAGCCAGTTAGTGTTTTGAAAGATTGAGGTTCTACAAACATTTTTGCATGTGGAACATCCTTATCAATATTTGGATGTGGTATCTGGTGAATTTCAGGTATCTCCTGAGAAGTTGACTTTGGATTGTAGCCAATAGTTCACTCTGTAGTTTCTAGTAAGACGCCAATGCAAATCTATTTGTCATTTTTTCTTAAAAAAAGTTCGAAAATTTCCTTAATTTAATTTTAATTATAAGTGTCATAAATAGTTACACATTTTAAATAATCAATAGACAGTACCTAGAATTACAAATAAATGATAAATTATTCATAAATAAAACGAATTTTTTCAAAATTAACAATAACCCTTCTTGATTAGTAACTTATTTTTTGAAGTATTATTTTTGATATATATTTTTTGTTCTCTTATTGGGTTTTGATTCACCCATCATCCTTTTTGAAATTCAATTTTTCAAGCTTTCGTTAAATTTTGTAACATATTTATTTTTAATCAACTCCTCTATATTTATAACTTTATTGGTATGTATCATCAATTAAATTTTGCTTATTTTTATATAATAAACAGTAAAAAATCATTTATCATATCTTTGAAATGCATTCCGAATAACACGCCCTCATATAGTACGTACACTCTTTCTAGCGTAATCTGATTGAAAGTTACTATGCTGTATGCCATTCAAAAGGAACGTTATGGCAACAGGAATGCGAGAAAAAGCATGTTAATTTTTTTCTATTCGTTTTAACATTATGTAGACGACACCCAAAGTGAGATATCAATAAATAATCTGATTCATTGTCTCTTTTTATCAGTCTGGAAGACATAACAAATGAACTCTTCCCTTCCTTATGTTATTTTATCTCAGTTCTTATTTTTTGAAAAGGATCAGCCAAAACGTTTTGAAAACACGGCATTGAAATGTAGCCAAAATCTGCCTGACAAGAAATCCTACGCTTCTCCACTGTTTTGCAGTAAAAAAAGAAAAATATGTTCCAAAATTAACTATACATCCAGCTAAAAAGAACGTTCGGCATTAATTTCAGTGACCTTTAATGTATCTAAATGTTTAACAAAAGCGGTAAAATTAAAGGGTTGCGAATGATCTTCAGATCTTTCAAATTGTTTTATTTCATTTTTTTAACTTGTTTTTCAAGGAAACACTAATTTTTCAATTTTAAAAGACAATAAAAATGAAGTATTTTAAGCCTCCTGCCAAAAAATAGAATATTTCAAAGTAGAACTTAAGTTAAAATTTAGATTAAAAAATGAATAATTCCATGAAGTCTGATCGTAAAAGGTGTAATTTTCGCAGAAACAAAATTATTAGAAGGCTAGTTCCCACAAGATGAAGTAAAATTTTCAAGTTTCCTATTTGACTAATTTTTTTATATTTAATTAATGCTTTCACCGGCTCTAAACTTGAGAAGTAAAATAAAGTAAAATTAGCTTGAGGTAAACAGAAAAATTTAAGGTATCCGACTGCGTTCGGAACCGTGATTTTAAAAAAGCGCATAAATGGATAATTTTCATAATATTTAGTGTCACTTAGATTAGAACACGTGTATAAAATT
>BMAV01025861.1:214606-250155 GCA_019973955.1 Trichonephila inaurata madagascariensis
GTTATCAAAGGTAAAATATTTGAAAATATGGTTTTCTAGAAGTGGGACAATGAAATCAGTATTGAGTGTTGCAGTCACGGCTGGTAATAGCTGGTAAATCGCCTCGCATGGAATAAAAGTTCTGGACACCTTATTGGCATATAAAGCTGTCCATACTGACGCCCCACATTACTAAAGTTGATCTGGTGTAGCAGCGGTGTTATATGCCCGGCCAATCATTTTCAATCAATGACCAGATGTCTTCGATAAGCGATAGGTCGGAACTATAGACAGGTCAAAGCAGTAATGTATTGTAGTTTGGTAGGCGAAGAAGTCTTGACGTATTACGTGACATGTGTAGTCATGCATTATATCTTTTGGAATGTGGTCACAGACAAGATCTGAAAGCAAGAAAGGATAACAAGCACCCAAACTTCACGTATGAAACTGGATGGTTATTGTATCGAAGTGCTATTCTTATTTGCATGTCTTATTGCGATAGAGGCACGGTGAAAATGTTACGTTATTCTGAAGGTGTTACATTTTGAGGGGACAGTAGCGAAGAAATGAAGTTATTTTCATCATTTGCATACTATGTAAAAAAATTCTTGAAAATAAACATGAACTTGCTGGAAGAAGTTCAGCCAATGTATTAGAAAAAAAATTGTTCATAAAATTAAGTAATTGATACTAATGAAAGAACCTCCACAATTTTTTATTTTGGAAACATAAATTATTCACCTTAGAATTCTATCTTAGAACAAGCAAACAAATATAAATAAAACATGCATATTTATTTAAGTTAAAAAGTTTTTTTAAGCATGTATTTTATCTATACAGGCAAAGGAATTTCCCTTCTAAAAAAAAAACGATCGAAGACCTTGAAACAAAATAGCGGTCTCACAATTGTTATTAAAATCTGTATAATTTGACTTTATTTCCAGTCAGTTTTGGAATTTCTTAATCGATATATAATAAGCTTACTTTTACATAAACTTAATTTAGAATTTTTTTTAAAAATGAAGCACGAATTTTCCGGGCAAATGTGTATTTATGAAAATTATTTCATCAAATAATTCTACATTTTATCAATAGATCTTTTCAAGAATATATTCTATATGAAAAGGAACTTAACAGATTAGAAATCGCTAGTAATAAAAAAACAACTTAAAATTGTTTTTAAGAAGTCCTTCCTTTACTAGCAATATCTTTCTTGTTATTGATAATACCGAATGAAATGAACTGAAACAATTAATTAGTATATAAAAATAAAGGAAAATTATAAAACGCGAAATAATGTAAATTAAATTATTTTTTGAATTGTAGTACATTTTACAGTATGCGTAAAACTTACATTATTTTGCTTAAATTATTTGATTATATATTAAAGAATATATAAAGATTTCAACTATCAAAAATATAATGAATTGAGAGAAAAACTTTTCCATCGTATATTTATATATTAAGATTTCATATTCGTCACAATTCACATTGAACCGTAAGAAATCGTGTTTCTTACAATGTGTGAATTCGACATTCTATCAACTTTTAAAACTAACATTTTTTCAAACTTTTTATTTCAGTATTTTCATTTTAGCGAGAAAAAGCGTTGATTTTAAATTGTATTATCTGATTGGAATTTTTTTCAGAGAAAATGTTCTCGTCGTCGAGTTTCTACGAAGAGCCGAATTGTATCTATCCTACCGTACAAGAGCAAGTCAAATTGTGTCGCAAAATTGCTGAATCCCTCTCAGACGATTGTAACTTGAAATCGAAGGGTGCCAACATGTTTTTTAAAAGGGTGAAGAAAGCTGAGAAATGGATAGTTGCCGAATGTAAGTAACTTTTTTTTTCGGAGTTTTATTGCTCGAATGTATAAAAACTCTTTAAAGTATCGAATGCATAAAAAGTATTGTTCTGAAGAGTCAAAATGTATTCAAATATATTCTAGAAACAATATATTCTACAAATATATTCTTCAAATAAATTCTACAGGTTAAACTGTGATAAAACATTTAATTAGAAAAAAGCAGCCTTAATATTGTCTTTAAAATAGAGATTTATAGGTTAGATTTAATAAGTCATTACTATAAATCCAGTGTAAGGAATTGGATTTGAACTGCAAATGGAAAATTGAATTCGTGTATACAGTGAAAATAGTTTAACACAAAACTGAGGGGATTGGAATATTTTTTCGTGTTTAAAGAATTTCGTGTTAAATGATATTGCATTATATATATATATATATATTCAATAAAATTAAGTTTATTAGAGTACATTTTATTTATGTGTTTAATATTTAATAAAAATTAAAGAAACACAAAAACATTCACATGAATTTCATGAAATTTCATTCAATATTTAGCAATAACAAAATCTTTACAGATTTGCGTTTTCCTCTTCTATTATTGATCAACAGCCTTAAAAAGCTCCATCTTCATTTTTAGCGAAATAACTGTTTGCTTTCCCTCTGAGCTCTTTGCCATTGTGCTCTTAAAAAATTCTTTTAAAACAGAGGGGGGAAAATGCGAACCTAACTCATTGATTTGTACTCACACTGCGATGTACTTACTTATCACCGAATTCCAATACCAAATGATGAAGGGTGAGATGTTTTTGTGTGGTGTTTGTAGAAGTGGTGAAACCCAGTGGCTGAATGGTAGTGTATCGCGCTTACACATCACAGGTCCGGGGTACAAATCCCGGGCTAAGCAAAGTTGACTCAACCTTCCATCTCTTCAGTGGGCCGATAAATGAGTACCAAGCTTGCTCGGGAACTGAACGCTGGAGTCTTCGCGTCAGACTGACCACTTGACCGAAACATCGGCAAAAGTACTCCAGCGTTTAAGGTCACGTAAACTGAGATAGGCACAGTAGGCCTTGGCCCACATGGGCTGCTGTGCCGCTGGTTTCAGTTCAGTTGTAGAAGAGGAGGGGAAAGTAATTTATATATATAGATAAACAAAATTGGCTCGTGTCGCAGGCTATTCCGATGTTGTTTCATAGCCAAGTTGTGACCGCGGTAGCCTGGTGGTCAAGGCATCGGATTGTGGCTGGCTTATCACGAGTTCCCACTCCAGTACCACTCCAGTACATATCTATGCACGTTAAATCTGTCGAGAGCTCAAACATCCTCCCGTTGGGTGTGGTAGTTAGGGGGGCGCTTGGTCAGGTGTCTTCCTCGTCACTTGACCATGATTGAAATTTACGAGGTCTGTCGCCAAAAGCCCTCATGTAGCTGAACAGTGCGACGTTAATATTCACTCATTCACTCACTCATAGCCAAATTACCCTCCTTTGTACGAAACATGCGAAACTACCTCTCTTTCATTTCACACTTCTCTTAAATCTCGCATGCGCGGCTGATGTTTTGCTTAATTAATCTATTCCCAGAAAGGAATCTTTTCGTGTTAAGCGGTTTCCGTTTCGTGTAAAGAGAAAAAATGCATGAAAATATATATTAGTTTGTCGGGATGGTTGTATTGTATTTCGTCTTACCGATATTACGTGTTTAAGCGAAATATCGGTTAACACGTTTCGCGATATAAGTGTTTTCACGCTAAACGTATTTCACTGTAGTTTATTCCACACGTTCGGCTTTATGTGATAAAACTTTTTTGTGTAATCGTAATTTTATTTTAGAAACTAAGAAACTTTGAAGATTTCACTCAAAGGATTCACAATTGTGAATTAATCATTGAGTTTCATCACATGAACAAGAAGATTAGAAATTTACAAGAAACGTTTTGATTGTCAGAGAGATAAAAAAAATTCATATGCCAATGTAAAATATATACTTTATGCCCTTTCAATAATCTGTATCTTTCACTCAAGAAAGTCTTCATTGTACAAATATTTAATACATTACAATTACAGCATGTGAAGACAAATATATAATTATAAATAATAATAATAAGTAATAAAATAATAATTAAAATAGTAATAATAAGAATAATAATGATAATAAATAAATAAAACAATAATAAAAATGGAATAAAATAATAATAATAATAAATAAATGATAAAATAATAATAAATGGAATAAAATAATAATAATAAATAAATGATAAAATAATAATAAATAAATGATCAAATAATAATAAATAAATAATAAAATAATAAGTAAATGATAAAATAACAATAAATAAATGATAAAATAATAATAAATAAATGATAAAATAATAATAAATAAATAATAAAATAATAATAAATAAGCAATAATAAAATAAGACAAAACATTATATTTATTAATACATTATAATTTAAGTAATAATTTCTCATTTTTTATTCATTATTTATTAATACATTGTTAAACATACATAACACAAATGTTTTTGATCATTGTACGAATAATTAATAGTCTTATTGCAATCTGTATTTTCAAATAAAAGATAAAATTAGTTCCTTTGTTTATGAAGACAAATTTATATTTGTTAATTTAACATAATTTATGAGTTTTAGGCGCATTGAAGTTATTTAGATGAATATTAGAAAACTAATTACTCAAAAATTTTAGAACTATGAATCATACATTATTAAACCCATTGAATCATTTATTTTAGAAACTTAAATCGAATTACAACAGAAATTTTCTTATAACTTGCACGTATTCATTTGTAGTACGTAAAAAGTTAGAAACACCACCCTCCAACATAACACTCTAACATAGTAATTTAACGCTATATATTCTAACAATACACGTACGCTTCGTATTAGTCACAACAGCACTGCAATGCCAAAGTACATTGCACGCCTATCGAAGATCTTAAAGAGTGTTTGTTTTTTCCGAGCAATTCAAGTTAACTCACAGAAGAAATGTTTGTAAGCTTTCGCTCCGGGAATGACTCAACGATGGGGATGCTATAAAAGGTTCCAGAAATAAGAAACTTTCGTCTACCAACGCGAGGAAGCGAACGAATTATTTCACAACATTATAGGTTGGGAAAGCAGAGTGTTTCGTGTGAAATAGCGTTGTTCCACTAACCGAGATTTTTAAAATAAATAGTATATACTTCAGAGGGCAGTGCAACAGAATTTGTGAATGTCAAAACAGAGCTGTAAATGCTTTAAAAGTAATGGGCAAAAATAAAACTCCCGATAAAGATTTTTTTTACAAAAATTGAAGTGATTCGTTTATATTTCAATAGAGAACAGTTTAAAAATCCATGTACATTAGAGCAAATTGAAATTTATAAAAAAAATTTTTGAGAAAGTCTCTAAAAATATTAATAAAATTCAAAATTTCTGTGATATGTTGTCTTAAAAAGTATTTAATGAACGTTTCATAAACTCCATTTAAAAGAAAATAAATTAAATAAAATTACATACAGTGCGATTTTTCCGTTGCTTTAATCATAAAACAAATGTACGTTTAACAAAATTGGGGTGGAACCGAGCAAAATCGCGTATTGTCACCTGCATGGTGCTCAAAGCTAAGACTAACGACAGGCGTAAAAATCTAGCCCTTAGCCACGATGAATTTCGTGGACCTTGATCCGATGTTACTGTCGATCAAGTGGCATAAGTAACAACAACAATATAACAATAACACGTTTAATAAAGATATGATTAAGGAAATCAAATTTCAGTAAATTTGTCTTCGCCAAATGCAAAAAATCCTGAACACATTTCCTGACAGAAAATATCATAATTTTTATAAAAATTCGCGACGTATAATACTGTATTTTTAAAATTTGAGAAATTGGTACTTTTCCGTTTCGCCAGTGCAAATCTCGCCAAACAATCTCTTTGGCGACAACACACACACATAAAAAATGCTTCTTATAAGTTTTTCATCTATTTTTGATGTATTATGAAAAAAATGTTACTGATAAGATAAAGACCGCAACTTGTTTTGAAATGTGGAGGTCAAAAGTTATCAACGGGATATTCCGTTTGACGTCGGTTGTATTATCTTTGGCGACTTTATTACAAACGCCTGCAAAGCAGAAAAGTACCAAAAAAATTCTATAAATAAGTCATTTTCCCCCTTAACACTTAAAAGGTTTTAAGCATTTATAGTACAAGGGACGAAATATAGAACACATTACATACCGGAAAAAATTGATGAACAGTATAATAAAATGTATTTCTATAAAGAATAGCGAAAAAAGAATTTAATATTGATATTGAATAACTCTTCTATTCGAAAAAAATACTCTGGGTTTTTTTATTTTTTAACATTAAATGTGTGTGTTGTCCTTAAGAGATATTCATTAATATTAAAGTGATACCTTATTATTTTAGTACCCATTGCCTTTTACAATAATTAAATGCCAGAAATATGTTTTTTCTGATTGCATATATGAGCTGTGAGAATAGCCAATTATTTGTTTGTTGTTCAGAAATCAAAAGTATATAAATACGTAACTTTTATACAGTGGATGTGTTCCTCGGACACACAACCATGCAAAAAAAAAAAAAAAAGAGGTACAAATTGCATTGTAAAAAGTTGGATGCATTCTACGTTAATTGAAAAGCCATATAAGATGAAATAAAGAGTTTTATTTGATTAAAAAACGTGCGAAATAAGTGATGTAAAATTAGCTGGATAAGTTTTTAGCTCAAGTATTTGTACTTAAAAATTAAAAATTTGTACGTTCAACATTATGACAATCATGCATTTAACATTACTTGTAATTATAATTAACATTGATATAAAATATCCGTGCATATTTCCATTAATGACTAAAATAAAATTAGGAAAAAATACGAATTACTTAAAAGAAAAAGAAAACTTTAAATTATAAAAATGCTGTTAAAAATTTAATCCGGTAATAATATTTTGAGTGCATAAACTTTTTCCGAAATATACTGCAGTATCAACTATTTTATTATACGTTCTTTATTTTTTCTTAGAAATCAACTAAACAAATCTGGAAATTTAGTTGGAATTTAAGACGTGTTGTACATTTAGATAAGAGTTTACCTGTAAAAAATGAATTTCCATACTTTATTATGTATAAGAATCAATGATGCCTCCTACACTGACCGTGACTATTATAATGTAGGTATTATGGTCATCTTCAGCCGCTCAGTGACCGTAACAATCGGTGATCCTAAATTATGTTAGAGCAACAACAACAAAAAACGCGTAAAAAAGATTTTTTTTTTCGTCTATGTTTTTTTAAAACCATGCTGGAAGGGCCATGTAAATATATATGTGTGTAACTATGCATTGAATGTATGCATGTGCATATGTGTACATATATGTATGTTTAGTTTGAATATCAGGGGAAATTATTATCCCAGCAAAGCTATTAAATTAGTTGAAAATAAATAAGCAAACGAATTTTACAGAAAAATCATAGGGAAATAAATACGTTTTAGTTAGATTTACTAAAAGCAAGAATTAAAAACAAAACAATATCCGTTCTCAAACACTACTAATTCTTGTCTTCATTTTCCATAGTTTAACTTAAACTGCTGTTAGTAAAAAATTGCAACACCATTAAGGAATCATCGGAATTAAATGAAATTTAATGCACAAACGACTTGTATTAGTACAAATAAATGACAAAATTTTCAAAGCAAAAAAACCAATATTAAATGTCCGAAATTAGTATTTGATGTAGCCACCACGCGCTGCAACAAGTGCTGCTGTACGAAGTGGCATGGAGTCAAACAGATTTTGAATGTCTGCTTGTGGAAGAGATTTCCATATTGCCTGTATGCGCAGTAAAGGTTCGTCTTTTGAAGGTGCAGGACGATAATCACGAGCGAGACGCCGACCAACCAAATCCCACACGTGCTCAATAGGCGCATGTGTTGGGCTGAACAGAAGTCTCAAATAACCTTTGCAACCTGTGGGCGTGCATTATTCTGCTGAAAGATAGCTCCAGGGATGCCTTGAAGGAAGGGAACGACTTCGGGCTGTAGCACTTCACGGACGTACATGTTGCTATTGAGATTACCCTCAATTCGTGGCAAGTTGGATCGTTTATGATACAAAATCACACCCTAAACCATAACTTCGGGTGTTAGGCCACTATGTCGTTTGATAGCGCACTCTGGAAGGCAGCGTTCACCGGCATAGCCTCTAACACGAATGCAGCCATCATGGTCCCACAAATTGAAGCGTGATTCATCCGAAAAGACAACTTGGTGCCAATCAGCTTGCCAGGCTCTGTGCTCATGAGCCCATTGCAAACGCAACCGTCGATGGTTTGACGTGAGGGGGATCCTGTATAAATGCTCCCTTGCACGCAATCCACGGTGCAGCAGACGTCGACGAATTGGTGCCGACATTAGTACACCTGTAGCAGTAGACCAACGTGCTACCAATTGCCTGGAAGAATCTGTACGGTCATTCACCACCGTGCGGAGCAGGTGTCGATCGTCGAGCGCTGACGTCACCTTCTGTCGTCCACTGCCAGTTTTTTGAGTTGTTCGGTGCTCGTCGGTTCACTGCTTCCCAACTCGCATCACTGTGGAATTGTTCCTCTGCACACGAGCTCCTATTCGGCGATAGGAAAATCCTCCTTCTCGAAGGCCGATAATCCTCCACCATTCAAACTCCGTAAGTTGTTGGAATTTCTCCTTATTTCGTCTTGGAGGCACACTTAGGTCTCACTAAACGTTCACCACTAACAAATAATCATTAACTATTTTCAACGTCCCGCTATAGCCCTCTATTTATACGCTTTCAGCATCATTTAGGAGGGCAGTGCGCAAGCCACGCATGCGTGGTGGCTCTGAAACTTTACTATTTTATGTAACATCCGATAGTTGATATTTGCAGCAAAGTTCATTTAATTCTGATTATTCCTTCATGGTGTTGCATTTTTTACAAACAGCAGTGTAAAAATGTTGCAGAAATCACAGAATCATACACAGAAATTCAGAAAATTAATATGATAAGGTACCGTAAAATCCGGCGTATAACGCGCACTTTGAACACAAAAAATAAAATCAAAACTTAAGGGTGCGCGTTATACGCACGAGTATAAAACGATAGCTTTACAAATAACAAAAGAGATGGGCATAAAAAGAATTTACTCTATATAAGAAAAAGAATTTTCTATATGAATAAAAATACTGTTTATTCAAAAGAAATGAGAGAGAGAGAGAGAGAGACCTGTCTTATGATCTAAAATAGTTGTAGTTCTTGAAGTATACTATTTTTTTCAAAAATCTGGGGTAATACTTCAAAGAAATGACTTCAAAATATAAGAGCAATGTATACTAATATTTCAGATTTCTTCTCAAAAAAGGGGTGCGCGTTGTACGGCGAATATACCTAAAAATTAAAAAATTCAGCTTGAAAGTATATGTGCGCGTTATACGCCGGATTTTACGGTATTTTTAAATACGAAACTCCTGTTAACTCTATATCGTATTTATGAAAACTACAACTTTCATGTGACACTTATATCTGGAAAAATATAGCTCTGAGACGCTTATCTACACACAGCATATATGTAGAACAAGTAATGTAAAAAAATAGTTTTTAAGTCAATTCCTACTTAGATCAACAACGAAAAATTTTATTTTAGCTACTTTTTATTAAATAGTTACAAGTAATATAAATATGTATATACATAGGACAGAGTCACAACATTAGGTGGTAATTAGTTTTTTTAATTATCATTAAAGTATCGTATTGTGTCCTTTTAATTTCAGCTCAACTGAATGCTTAAATAAGTGAGAAAAAAACCTTTTCAAGTTTTGACACAAGTCGCCAAAAGGGTTGCTAAGTCGCCAACGTGGCTGTATTTGTAATTCTTTAAACAATTAGTTTTAATCAATTAATTTTTATTAATTATAGTTAAATTATTGTATTGTCATCCAAAATGATCCTGTATATAAAATTTCAGCTCAATTGAGCACTTTAAAATGTATTTTATTAACGATTGAAAATTCCACCAAGATAAATAAATAAATATACAAATATATAAATAAATAGACAGTGCGAGCTAATAGTAGGAATTGGAAAAAGAGGAAAAGTGACTCACTCTCTTACTAACTCAACCCGATATCTTCGGAACTATTAAACCTACAGACCTGAAATTTGGTAGGGATATTTCTTTCATACTGTAGAGATCCGCTAAGAAAGGATTTTGCGAAAATTGAACCCCAAAGGGCGTTGCAGTGGCAACAGGGGCGTTGTAGATAATTATTTCCATTTTTAAACTAATAGACCTACAGTCCAGATATTTGGTACGCAGATTTCTTTCATGGAGTAGAGGTCCACGGCAAAATGAGTTTCAAGAAAATCGACCCCATGTGGCGTTGCGGGGGCTTAAGGGGCGTTAGAGATAATAATTTCCCTTTTTAAACTATTAGACGTACAGCTAAAAATATTTTTTTCAATACAATCGAATTCTTAATGCTAGATATCAATAATTTATATTTATGTAAACTGCATATACTTACACAAGATCGTAAAATACCCAGTGAAGCGGGTGGTAACGGCTAGCTCAGGGGTGTCCAACCCAAATGACCTTGCGAGCCACTTCGGAAAAATATGATAATCTCGCGGGCCGCACATAAAAATAGGTACCTTTATATCATTTGGAAACAAAAAAACATTTATTGGAATGAAAATTTAAAACAGAATGAATTATTATTATTGTTTTCATTATTTTTCATACAGGCATAGATAATATAATAATGTTTAGATAATATAATAATGCAATGATCAAATAATGTTTAAAATATTACAGTTGTCATTTTCTTGAAAATCACGGTGTTCCTTTTGAATTGATCTTTCGTTACTCATTGTTGAAATTTGATTGTGTTGTCATTCGCAAATGATTAAGTAAACATTGCCCTTATTGCCCTCTCTGACTGCCTCTTGCTCTTTGAGCGCTCTAAACAGAAATGGAGGAGGAGAAATGAAAGTCGCACACACAGAAAATCATGTACCACCCATAGAGTAAAGGATATGCATAATGTCATTCAGAATTTATTAAAAAAGTAAATAATTATAGTAAAAAATGTTACTGTTTGGAAAAATATAAATCTATTTTAAGCTAAAGGACATTTCTATTATCAAAAAAGATTTATTTTAAAACAAGAACAGGTAACAGGCAAATATAATGTAGATTTATATAAAAATATATATAAATTTCCCCTCAAATAAATTTAAAAACGAAAAAAAACTTTAAAAACCTGATTTTTAAAAAAAATTTTAAAAGAGTCAGCGGGCCGCAACTTACGTACTGTCGGGCCACATGCGGCCCGCGGGCCGTGTGTTGGACATCCCTGGGCTAGCTCTTTATATTCCTCTCTAAATCCGTTTACTCTGTATTATTTGAAAACTAAGAATATAAGAATTGCGCCGCACACTTTTGTGGAACATAAAAACAATCGAAAGAAAAAAAATGTACGTTAAGTGCTTGTTGAAAGACGAGAAAGTGTTTAGTTTAAATATTGTTCTAACTTCAAACCATTTTTAGAGAGCTTATAGCTTCTTTAATTTTTTTTAAATGTTAAACTATTTCTTTTATAAACAAACTTGATGCTCCTGTCAAAAACAATAACCAGACCTCGTGTGTGCCTTTGAAATGCGCACATTTTGCTTTCTTTTTTTTAACAGAATAACGAGCAAAGTTCAAAGAATAGATATCTTCTCTCCGACACCTATACGAATCTTGGATTCTATCCAGAACATAGCTTTGAGGTATTTCCGGCCTCAGCAAAATACTAAGGTAGAGAGAAAAAAAATTGGCTGGAATTGTTTAAAAGAAGAACAACGCAATTCATTTTCAAAGTCAAATTCCAGTTTCACATTTTCTTACAAATGTTAAATAAATATGTTGTTGCATTATGATATTCATTTCTCTTACACACAATTAATATGACTCTAATATTGATTAAACTTTCCTGTATATTTCGATAATTTACAACCTTTCATCGTACGATTTGTGAAATGCAGTTCTAATGTTATAATTAACAATATAAAAATTATTAGATCTAAAATTCATGTTATAAAGCTGATATTTGATGTTCTACATGCTTTTATTTTAAAAGGATAAATTTTCTCATAACCAATAAGTTGAAATATTTTAAATAAGAAAAAAAAAATAGGTTACTATATATAGACACATTCACATCATAACACAAACACTAAAATATGAAAGAAAAAAATGTAAGGAGTACAATTATCAAGTTCCATATCATGGCTATTGTGTTTACAAAAGGATGCAGAAGTAACTGTAGAAGAATTCAAGAGTACGATTCAAACTAAATCCTGACCTTGAACTTCAGACGAGACAAAAGCAACGAATAAATGGATATATTTTTAAATCGACAGCGATATACACCAAAGCTCCACAATAATAAACTTACAATTATTAGATTCGCCAGCAAATTCCTGAAGTTTTCTGTTAAAAACGATTTTCAGTGATTTTTTTATAAATTCAATTTATTTTTTTATTAAGAAAAAAACAAACAAAGCACAAAATATCAGGCTGTTTTGTGGCTATCAATCAAAGTTGCCCTGCGTGGAAGTTCAATATTTAATAGGCGTTTTCCTGTGGGCATCTGGACTGCAAAACAGTCCTCAATCCCGTATCGTGACAAGTCGGCCTCCTCCGAAAGATACGTATCGAAGGGAGGCATCATTTCAAGGTTATTTTAGATTTAGATTGCAGATCTATAAAGGGAAAAAATAACATGAATATTATATTAAACATATTTTGTCCCAGTGGCGTAACGGAGAATATTAGGGCCCCTCCGCAAAGTCAGGTTTGGGGCTCCAAGCCGTACTTGTCATCAATATGACGCCCCTGCGATGCGGGGAGGGAGTGTACATAAGTCCACTGTTTCGTCCTTAAAATATATTATAAAATATTTCTAAATAGGTTTTAGAAATATTTAAATGGATGTGTGATGAGTGCACACACACACAATACCTACACTTGCCTCCGAAAGTCTGCGTACAGGTGATCGTCTTTCATATTCATGCAAAGATCGCTGATTAAATGAGTCTTTCTGAATCAAGACTATTTTTATTGATTCCTCTAACGTCGTAAATTCAAATAGCAATAAGCAACAATCACCTGAATGTTACGTTAGAATTATACAAATATTTATAACTTGAGAACGACACAAATCGTGTGCTCCAAAAGTCTGCGTACACTAGAAAAAACATTTACAATAATGGATTGGAACTAAAAGTTAATATTTTTTAAGCTATTCCGTTCTTTCTATAACTCTCTCAACATATTTGGCAAGGATTTAACTAGCTTAGTTGTTTCATCTGTGGATATTTTGTTCCATTCTTCTACTAAGACAGATTTGAACATTTCCTTGGATGTTATTACGTTCTCCCTGATTATTCACTCGAGTAAATACCACAAATGCTGTATTATGCTTAGGTCTGGGGACTAGGTTGGGGCTTACGGAATTAGTTTGGGATATGGCAGAACAGCTATGGCTTCACAATGACTTCAGAATGTGAGCCATCTGCTTGGTCACTTTGTGCCACTGAAACTAAAAATCATCCTTCACCGCAAGTTTCTTGGCATATGCCCTGATATTTTGCTTCAATAAGTTTAAGCAACCAATTTTGTACATTGTTGATTCAATAAATTCCAGATTACCAGCCGAAAGGCTTCCAATGCACCCCCAAACATTATGCCTACTCCTCCATGTTTGATAGTTAAAAAAAGATTATCTTTCTTAAGATCTGTCCAGGAACTTTGCAGGCATATTTTTGTTCCTTTTGATGTCAAATTATAAAAATTACTTTCAATTGAATATATTACATTTTCCCAATAATTATGTTCCCTATTTAGATGTTTTGGAAAAGGTCATTCTCTTAGCTCTGTTCACTCGAGAGATGAATGGTTTCTTGAGTGTAACTCGGTCATGATAGTAATTCTTTTTCAGTTCTCTTCGAATTGTGGTTAGTCACGCATTTTTGCTACATCTAAGAAACATTTTTAGCTATTTGTGAAGCTTATGTTCTTGGATTCTTTTTTATTGAGAGTACTACAAAGCTAAATTCTCGAGTCGACACTGCAGACGGGTGACCGCTTGGAGTTTAAAATTTTAGTTGATTTGTAGAGTATGTACACTTTTTGAATCAATGAATGTCTCTTATTACCAGTTTCAACAGTTGCTTTAGAAATTTCCCCCTTTTCTGAAGATCTACGATGATTTTTCTTTCAATAATATATCGATCTCTATTCGGTTGCCTGCCATGGAACCACAAAAGCTTTCAAATCTCAAATCCTAAAAAAATCGTAAAAGAAGCTTATAATTACTTAAAAACACGATTTAGTGCAATTATTTTACAATAAAATGTATTTTAAAAGCTCTATTTTGTAAGTGTACGCAGACTTTTGGCACGGATAGTTGGTGATTATTTGATGGTCATTCTTGTTTTTTCTAGTTAAGGTGAATTTTGTGGCTGTTGTTTGAATAAGGTAATTTTGAAGAATATTTCTGACAGGTATTTGAATTTTCTAAAGCGAGATTTTAATAGTAATTATAGCATAAACACGTAAGATGATTGCCTGTACGCAGACATTTGGAGGAAAGTGTATGTACGTATATATATATATATATATATATATACACGTGTGTACAGAGAGAGACATAATTTAAAGCTTTAGATATAAAATTATTTTCTAAGACTTGCGTTCGTTTTCCATATTTGGAATTTCGTTGCAGAAAAGTATCTGAACAATGAGTTATTTTTTGTCACATTTTTCAGTTTCATACATCTTTTTAGAATCGTCATTTCCATAATTTTTTTCCCTACACTTTTTGTTCTGTATTTTTTGTTGTGAGTAATTTACGTTATATTTTATTCTGAATTGTTAATTTTTCTAATTCCTCTTTCTCTACAGCAAAGATTCATTACATTATGACCATCCCACACTTAGTATAGCCATGAGCTTGCCTTAGACAAAACCATGACGCACATACGGCTGATAGTGCAGTATGCTCGTTTTAAGCGACCATATACTGTCTTTCCACAGTAGAGAGGATAAGTGATGTTATAGGAAAAGCAGCTGTGTGATTATTGGATTTTGTTGGGGACCAAATCATTATGGCTCTGTGCCTGAGGAAATCCATTTTAGGAACGGCGCGTTTTATGGGCTGCTCAGGGGTATCCTTTATAAGCAATATAATGGACGGCAAAACAACAAGTCGCTGGTCAAGTAAGCATTGATTCCAAAATAGAACGGAGACTGTTGCACATTATTCTTCATGACGGGTTACAGAGACCTATATCACCAGCAGCTACAACAGTGGTTACTCAAACCTCGTGCCTGAACACACAGTGATGCACTGTGTGTTACGCAGCCGGTGCCAAGTCGCAGCCCTACACTAACGGCATATCATCGATGACAGCACCTGAAATCGGCCGTGGAGCATTGAAATTGGACCACAGAAGAAAGGAAGAAAATCCGATGGTTCAACGAATTATATTTTCTAGTCATTAACATAGATGGGTGGCAGCAAATACGTCGAATTTCAACTGAAACCCTGGAACCCGGTTGAACAGTTGGTCGAATACAAGTTGTTGGTGGTGGTATTATTGTGTGGGCTATGCTTTCATGGCACACGTTGAGACTCATCATCCTCATATAATAATCCCTGACATTTTTGTGCTATGTGAACATCATTGCAGACTATATTTTCAAGGCAGCAGTATTCTTAGCAGCTGACAGAATAATGCTCCATATCAAAAGGGCTGAATCGTTAGGGAGTGGTTCGGAGAACAATCTGTTGAATTTAATGTCCTATATTGGCCTCTGAATTTATCTAATAGGAATCCAATCAAACATATGTGGCTCCACCTAAAAAACAGATTTCACGGGCTCCCTAGCTACCCCTCGTGGAAATTACAGGGGAAGTATCTATCAGCACTTCGTCAAGTCAATAACCCTCCAGGTGTCGGCGATTTTGTGGGTGAAAGGTGGTCCTACTTCATTATAAACATTTGGTCATAATGTAATAACTCCTCAATTTATATATATGCTGCGAGACTGATTGATAAATGTCTTTTCATAAATTATTCTTCAAAGTATTTAAGTTCCTAAAAGTAAATTTTTTGAAGAAATTTTGTTTTCTTTTTTTATTTTGGAAAAATAACTTTTTACTTTTTGATAATACTATCCACAATGTGCCATTGATAATCCTTCTAGTTTTTTCCGAATTCAAGGGAACTTATTATTAAGGTGACCAGTTTTTTTACAATGAAAAGGAGGACGCGCGCGAAAAATTTGAGAAAAAGTTACAACGTAAATATATCAAACATTTTATTAATTCAAATAAAAATACGCTAATTACACTTGCATTCCTTTTAATTATTTACTTAAACGAGTATTTTCCCATTGATTTTTTTTTCAATATATCATCTTATAATACTTCGGAAATTTCGGATAAAAAAAATATCCTTTATATTGAGCTTTACAGTAAGTGCTACAACTAAAGTATCAACATTCAATCTTGATTTCTCACTTGTCCAAAAATCATTACCAACCGAAAAAAACTCTTTCAATTTCTGCATTAGTTCCAGGTCAGCACAATGTAAATTCAACAAGAATAACTAAATTATCACATGGAAAGTGTTAAAGTGTTCATTTTGAACTCTTATTTCCACCCATCTTTTATCAATTTCAGCATGCTGATTTACAAATTGTTCCAATTTATTAGAACTTAAGCATATATTCAGTTTTCTAATTTATTCAAACAAACCATTGTCATCGATTTTAATATCCAGCATTTCTTTCGATAAAAATTCAACACAATTTGCTATATCTGCCCAATTTACTTGCGATGAAGTCAAAAAACACCATTGAAAACTGTTATTTCCTGTGATATTTGTTTCAGACCATTATTCGACATATTGGAAACATGTTTGGTTCATCTCTGAATACTGAGATTAACATATCAGTTTTAAAGTATTGAAAAGGAGGACACTTTTTGAGGAAGAACAGAACCTATAAAAGGAGGACGGTTGGTCACCTTAATATTATAGAAAAGAGATGATGTTGTGGTTAAGGACATTTTTAAAATTTTGCAATAGATTTAGCGTATTCATTGTTCATTAATGTGATCTTTATTCAACGTTGTGAATGTAGCTTAAAAATAATTAATATTTTGTTGTGACTACAAATTCCTGTTGGCTCGACTCCTTTGAGCAGACAATAAAGAATTAAGCGGGAAGGGGAATATTTTTTCTTACACTTCTCCAAGAAAGGAATAAAAAAGGGAAAAATTTTGTTTACCTTAGTTGATACCGGGGAAATGCACTGATGCGTGCATGTTATAAGCATCAGTGAATTTAAGATGCGAGGATTCCACTGGCTGACTTTTTTTTGAGACCTATTACAACTAGCAATGTTACTTATAAAAAACCAAAGAATCGTTATTTCCCCCTTTAATTATCAGTGTTCTTTTTTTTCACATGCATTCTCAGACAGTTAATAGTCACTATATTCTTTTTTCGGATATTTTCAAGGGCAGAATTGTACTTAATGCAAGAAAGCAGGAAAAAAGGTGGTTATTGATGTATATGTTTTTAATTTAACATACAATAGATATCAATACATTTCAATAATTGCTACTTTTTTACCACTAATTATATTTAATAGCATGATATGAAATCTAATTAATTTCTGAAACTACTATGTCCACTTAAATAATATTGGTTACGAAGGTTTATTTTTACTATTTTGTAAACATGTTTACTTATCTAAATAAATAATTTCATTATCTTAAAAGAAATGCAATTTTTTTAATTTCTATTTTTCTCTCTCTATTTCTCTCTCTCATGGGAAAAAATGCATTCCCCGAAAAATTTATTGACTTTTTTTCAGAATTTATAGCTACTTCAAATAATTCAGCATTTGTTGCTGATCGCAAACCATAATTAATAAAAACAGAATGCGTTTTTTTGGAAAAGCTTTAATTTTAGAATGAAGTAAGTGTATGAAAAAAACTAACTACAATTAAGTGGATATTTACATCAGAAACTTTTATTTTAAAAAATGTTTTTGCATCGGAATTTGTGTCATTCTTTAAAGCAGTAAAAAATGGGAAAAGATTCTATTTTAATATTAATCTGAAATATTCAAACTATATTTCATCACTAAATGTTAAAATTTGTAACTTTCATATAAATTAGATAAATATTTTGGATATTTTCAAAGTATTTTTAAATATGCATTTTTCAAAAATACATGCATCAATAAAGTCAATTTGAATATTTAACAGAAATCCTAATAACTCTTTAATTAAACGTTTTGAAATTTAAACAAGAATAATTATTCACAATTCACTTTTTGTTCATGTCATTTTCAAATTAATATTATCATCTTACTCTGTGTTAACGATTCATGTTCAAAGCAAGACAGAATAATGTGTGCCTTTAATCTCATTAATTATCTCATTTAGTTCTCGGTAAATGCGATTTTTATATTAAATTTTTGCAGCCATTACTAAAAGTTAATTTCTTTTGATTTTTATTTCTATGTACTGTTTAAAAAATTATTTTACTCGGGTAATACATTCTTATTTTGAAAAGGGAATTTTTCAAACTAAGGGGCACAAAATTATTTAATATATCAACTATGAATATAAAATGACAATATGGTACATTAAGTAGTGAAGAAGGATTAAAAGAAAATAAATAAGCTCTACAATTGTTTATTTAATTCATAGTTTTTGGAGTAAATTCGAGGCACAGGCATATTTTTTAACACTTTTTATTAATCTGCTTTTTGTTCCGTATACTATGTGCAACAAAATTATGTGTAAGTGTTAGTCGTCACTTCTAATATAGTTTTTGAATTCAAATAATTCCCCGAAAAGATTTTAGAATTGCAACAATGCATTTGTGATATTTTGTAATAAAAATATAAATTAAGGTTTCTTATTATTTTTATTTGGATATATTTGATTCTGATATTACGTTAGAATTTATTTCTGATTAAGCCGATATTCATATCTCATGTTAATATATACTATATATATGTCATTTACGCAAAAATTATATTCTCGTGAATGTACGTCGATAAAAAAAAGTACTTTTTTTATTGTCTTAATGTAATTAATAGAAATAACTTTTAAGAGAAATGAACTGAAATAAACAAGTGATGTTTATTTAATATTTCATTTTTTATTCGCTATTCTCTTTTTATTTCTATTTATTCTTTCTTTTTATGCGCCTTAAATTTAACTGTTTTACCATGTTCGAAGCAAACAGATCCTTAAATAAACTTAAGAAGATGTATATCAAGCAAGAAAATGTACCTGTTTTTTAGTAACTGTGATATAAATTGTTGTATTTTTCATTAATGTTTTTATTGTATTTCATTACCTTCTAAAATAAGTAATAATTTTTTTTAACAGTTAATTTTATTCAGATAATTCCTACAGGCTTATGTAGCAATTGTATATTAATTCTGTACTAATATTTCGGGGCGCTCACATACACAAAAAGAAAATAGAAATGAAATAAATATTACATAAATGTATTCAGAATAATTGAAAAAAAGAGTCACTCTCTTTATTATCTTTTATTACCCATTTTAGAACGACTGAACAATAATTATTTTTACAATTTTTTATTGCTACGTGTGAAAAATATAATTTCTTTCATAAATAAGTTTTAATAATACATAGTAAATTTGCATATTTTATTAAAGGAATATTAAATATACAGTACACAATACCTAATATAATATATGATCTGCGCGGCTTAATAAACGTTTTCTTTATTAGAAGAAAATATTAAGAAAATTAACAATTATACAAAAAAACAAAACACTTGCATCACTGCTTATGCTTAATTTTACCAATATTATGAACTAAATATAATTCTTCAATAACCATTAGAATATACAGTTATAGCGGAAGAAGTTCAAGCTTACGTTTACTTGTAAGATGATATCTCTACTGTTTTCTTGAATAACGTAGAGATATCATTTTACGTAATTTGAGAACATTAGCTACTAAAACGAATATTTATTATTGTATTTTTTTTAAAAGAAAATGATTAACTGATTCGATATTTTACTAAGTGAAAGTAACAAGAACGGTTCGAGATTGGACACCCTTTTGCAAGTAAAATTAATTTCTAAGCTTTTCTTAACAACAGTTTCTGAAGTCAATAGAATTTTTATACTCTAAAAATTCTTGTAAGCAAATAATTTTTATTACTAAAATATGGTTTCATGATATATAAATCGTTATATTTAGCAGCCTTTTCAAGTTAAAAATGAATTATATTTGTCAATAAAATATAGCTAAAATTTCATGCACTTGCATATATTCATAAATTGAGCTATATTTATTCCCATATAAGATGATGAAAGATCCTTAGTACTTCAAAACACTTGATGAGAAATGAAGAAAATGTGTTATAAGCTCTTAAACTCTGTCAACACTACTTGTAGTTTTGATGGCTTGACAGGGCAAATAAATGACGTCATTGAAGTCGCTATCAGGAATTCGAGTCATACTGAAGTGTGTCCTACTTTTTAGAAGTATATTCATTGTCTCCTAAATTACAAAGTCTTAAAATGTTCCTATTTCATTCAAATATATATACTAGGAGTCCATAATTCTAACTGAAATTTGAGAGAAGCTTGTTTCAAAAATTATTTAGAAGAATTTCTTGAAATTTGGATAATATAATGGTAGATGGGAATTTTTTCTAACTCAAAAAAAGTTAGTTCTAAACACCACCACTTAATAGAGGGTAATACCTTTATACAAATCATAGCAAAAATCAACAAAGTTTACTTGTCTCATGTTGAAAAAAACAAACATGTTCAATATGTTGGCACGATTGTTTGTTACCATTTGGATACATAAAATCTCAAGTTCAATTTTTTAAAACAGTACTCACCGTGGAATGTTGTACACGACATCCTTTACTGTTCTTTAAGGTTGGAAAGAGATTGATGAAATCACAGCAGAACAAGAGCTCTTGAGGTATCCCCAAAGCCAAAAATCATAAGAATTCAAGTCTGGGGATCTGATTGGCCAAACCATAGGAAAATAATTGTTGATAATTCTGACTTCAGAAAATAATATCAGAGCACCCACTCACACAAAGGAAGAAATGCAGACAGTTCTATAAGGCCACACAATAACGAAACATACAAAAATTGTAACGGATACCGCCAAAATTTTCATGCAGTGTGTTATATAAAGTATTTGAAACAGTAGCTACAAAGATTAAATATTAGTACGGAAAAGCTTCTGTTCCTTCTTTATGTTTAAGTCGCTAAGATTCCTTTAAGTTTAAGATGTTTAAGTTTTTATAAAGAAAATAGATTCGAAACACACATTAATTTTTATTAATGTGTTTCTGGAAGTTTGATTTTAAATATGAAGGGAAAATATAAGTTGTGGCACATTAATGATAGCTTATCTCTTATATGTGAATGATAAAAGTATGCTTTAAAAAAAGAAAAAAATAAAGGAAAGATAACTGTAGAAAAATACTTGCTTTAAAAATAGGCGCAATCACGAGACACACTTAAATAAAATGATCAAATCATGCATTATTATTTCTTTTTCTATTAAAAAATAACTAACATTTTAAATTTGTTTAAATGTGCATTTATGAAATTTTTTTAATGCGTTTAAGCTGTTTTAGCATATTGTAAATGTATCCAACTCGGTATACATTTCCAAAAAACAAGGGGGGGGGGTTCAATTTCTGTATAAATTGATGACACATGCTGTGTTTTTAAAGTTCAAAAACTTTCCCTAGTTAAGCAGATTTTATATAATAAATAATGTGAAAATTCAGTTTAGCAATATACAATTGGAGACGAAATGTAAAATATATTTTATGATGGAGAAATAGATAGATTTTAAAAGACATGCTTCGTAATATAATATTCTGTTCTATATAAGTTGCTAAAATCAAAATACAAAATTAACGTACGTGAGTAATTTTCTCTGTGAAAGCATGTTCCCAATCAAAGCTCTATTATTTTACATTAATCAAATACGATGACTGCAAAAATAATGTTCTGTATTTGTCTTGCAGCTAATGTTAAAAACGAAGATGAAAACCAGGACTCTAACAAAGATCCAACCAAAATGCCTTACGTTAGGCCAGGCAAGGACTTGCCCAAACTGAAACTGATTCTTGCTCCTCGTCAGATAGTGGATATGAAAACGCTGTTGAGGGAAGGTGTGGACATCGTGGAACACAATGCCGTCAGCCCTGATATTTGTCACGATATCGTTAAGGACCTTAATTCCCCTACTGGAAAAGGGGCACAACTCTTCGCTAAAAGGAAAAAGAAGAGCTGTGAATGGGTAGTGGACGAGGAAAAGGTTAGAGAAATAAATATTGCGTAATTAATCCTAATACCTTTGTTCGAATTTAACTTTTCTTGTATGAAGTATATATCAGTACACACATTTTGTACTTCTTTAAAAACATTTTTGTTAATTCATTGATGCTTCACTAAAAAGACCTTGCAAGAGGGTTATGAAACGTTTTATTGGTAATACTTTTTTAGCTCAAATTATAGTTTGCTTATTGTAATTGAAGTTATTAAAACTGGTCATTTTTTGGAATAGTTTAAAACTTCCTGTATTGTGTTAACAGTACTTTGAAAAACTCATTTAGAGTAAAAGACATAATTATCTGATATACATAATCTTTAATCACATACTAAATTGCTATAAATCTAATTCAAGGTCAAAGAGTAGAAAGTTAGTAGAGTTGATGGACACAGTAATATAATAGCAAATTCTTAGGTTTTGGACTAAGATTTACAGGCTTAAACAATGTTTCGAATTGACAACTTTCGCCTTTATTTGCCTATATTACTTGGTTGAAATAGTTTATATATACTGAAATATGTCAAAATAAATATGCCACAATCAAATTGAAGATTATGATGATAATTTTTTTGAATATAAAAAGTGTAAAGTTTACTTTAACGTATAAATAACATTTACGTAAATAATTCGAAAAAATTTAGGGGAAAAAAAACACCTTGATGAATAAATTTATTTTTGTATGTACATTCTTGTATTATTATTACTTACATTTAAGTAGTTTAAATTTATATTAATCTTATTATTTTCCTTAAAATCGTTTTCTTGTTCTTTGAAATAATATCGACTTATTCGTGTAAAGATTTATGTAAATACATTTTTTTCACTAATCACTCTCTATAATATAAAAAGTGACGAACTAAGGCAGAGTGAATGGAATGAGAAGAAAATAGATCGACGTGTTTCGCCCATGTATTGAAAAAGAAATGCTAGCAATATAATAGGAATTCAATGTTTTAATCAGGAAATACAGCTGCAAAAGCAAAATAGATAAATTTTGCGTTGGCCTTTTTTCTAGTCTTGTTTAAGCATTGACTTTTAGAATTAGTAGATGTCCCACGGCGAGATTGCTTACCCTACATGTTCCAGTTGGCAAATTAGATCGGTGCGATCCAGAAACAGCGAAAGATGCCTGCTAATCAGAACGTAAATATGCTGCCCAGGAAAGAGAGAAGTACCAAAGTAAATTAAAAAAAGCATGCCATGTCCGTATGGGCATTATCCAGTTGAAATGCAAGTGTAGGGGTCCTTAAATGTAAGGACAACAATACTGAGCTCAAAATCTTGCCGTTGTATCATCGGGCAGAAAATGTATCACAGATTACAACTAAAGGGGTGGTCCGACAATCAAATGAAATGGCACTCCATACCATAACTCTAAGTTGTTTGGCAGTGTGGTGGATGACAGTCAAGTGAGTATCCTGCCACTGTTCTGAAATCTCCGGACATGTCTTCGTTAATTCTCAAGGTTCAGTTCGAAGTGGGACTCATTGATGTGCACAATTTTACTCCAACCCGTAAGTTTCCACGTCGAATGCGCTCGGCTCCACTGAAAATAATCCTGGCTTTGTCCAGCAGTGAAACGACAGTCGGCGTAATGACCTTCGCGGCCTCAGCTCGCACTCACTCAATTACCTGTCAATGGTAATTACAGTTCACCGGTGTTCGTATTACACGATGAATCGTTGATAAGGATGCAACAAGAGCTGTGACAACCGATTGGACAATCATTCTGTCCTCGCATTCTGTTACTCAATGTTGTTCTTCGGTCACCATCTTGATGTTCTGTGCGAATTCCTGCCAACCTACCCAATTCCTGAAAACTTCATGTTAAATGGTATTATTTCTCTAATTCAAAAATGTCGAGCGATCCTGTAACTTAATTTTTTGCTTCAATTAGTCTAATTGCAAGTCCTGACTTAAATATTGACATCTGCTCATATTATTCGTGAATCCGTTTGAGAAGGCAAAGGTGCAATCCATGGGGTTCGACGGAACTACATTCACATGGAAATTATTCCTTAGCATTTAAATGGCTGTTTTACTCCCGAATATTCCGCTGCAGTGAGCTGAAGTTTCATCTAATCAGTAGATGGCAGAAGTTAATCGTTGTGTGGCATATTCTATCGCTAGCAATGAACGCATACTCATTGTTGTCTAATTTGGATAACATTTTCTTTGTGCGTCACTTTTTATGTTAAAAAGGATGTTTTGAAGTCGCGTAATAAATAAATTTTTTTTAGATCATCAGAGCAATTACTTACTTGTAAATGAATAAATTTCTAAATATATACATCTTGTAACATTTAATTATATCCTATCTTGAAAATATGCCTTTATATTGAAACTGTCATTACAAAAACGAATATTTGGAACTAATCACAAAAATATGAAGAAAATTTTAAACTTTAATTTTACTTTATGATAAATAAGAACTGTAGAAAGGACATTCTTCGCTAATTTTAATAAATTCCAATTTCTTACTGAAAATGTGTAAATAGCAAAGTCATTCCACTTTACATCTCAATATTAGTTAAATCGAAAAAAGGAACATCTTAATTTGAAGATAAATGTTGCATATTATTTTATTTTTGTAGTGTTTTTCTCTTTAGAAAAAAATTATTCCATACCTGAGATATCGCTTAAGACAATTACGAAAGGGTTCTTTTATATAATTTTCGAATAGCTACATTTTAACTTAACGTTTTAAAATTTAAAAGCTTTGATGAATATCAATTTCATAAAAATGTAGTCAGTGTATTTTTCATAGCCTGCTCAATTGGGCTCAATAATAATAAAATTATTTTTTTAAATATCTAAGTAGCTTTCTTCACAATAAAAATATGTGTTTATTTATATTATGTCAAAGGTGAGGCATTTACTTCAAGAGCGTTACCAGATTAGCTATCCATCTCCTGAACCACCTTCAGAGCCATTAATTCATCCTCGAGTGAAAGCCCTCTCAGAAGTCAACTCACAAGTAATAGCTGAATCTGTAATTCGAGCTGCAGAAGCCAAAATCATGACTTACCCCAATGCTGTCCCGCACGTCCCTGTAATTCAGTCCTTAAATAGGATTGACAGTGTAGATGGCTCAAATTTATCCCTCCAGACACCTGTGCAAAGCGCAGCCTTCAATAAATCTGGTCCATGGACGACAGATTCTTTGAAATACAGTATTCCTAAGGGTTGGACGGGTGCAACAAGTAAGTACTGGATCTTATTAATTGTGCGAGATGTGTGATAGTTATAGATTTATATAAGCCATTCAATTCTCCTTTTTAACTAAGGTCGAGTCAGTAAAATGTAATGAGTTAAAATTCTTGAGCAGTAATTGATTGCATTATTTTGATAGTGTATGTACGAATCAATTATATGACGGATTTCTCTTTGTCTCAAGTAAGCCTGCATATTTCAAATTTTGAAAGTAATATGGATATACTGAATTGAAGTACACTTCAGTAGAATAACAAATTGTTCCAAAGGTTTGGGAAATATGCAAAATAACTCCTTGGTGAGTATTATGGTTTTGTGGATCCATTAATGCAAACCACTTAGAAGTCAAACAGATGACTCTAAAACCTTAAAAGCTTCTGAAAATAATCTAAAATTCATTACCTCTTAATTTTTCTATTAAAGAGCTCATTAATAAATTTTATAATTAAATAAAGTATATTACCTATGTTTATTTCTGAATATGAGCTTAAGGTATCCGTCTACCCTAAAATCATTATTTTTTTTCAAAAATTGACAATTTTTTTTATGATTTTATTTTATAGACCATCTTATTAGCTTAATAAAAATACCAAGCTTTTTATTTTCTATTCACTAGAATAAAAGCTACAAGTGTTTTAATAAAAGAAGATGCCATAACTTTACACAAGATGTAAAACTATAAATGCGTTTTACTTGAAATGAGTTTTTTTTGAAAAACTTAAATGGGGACAGTGATTGCTCAAAAAGTTTTGAAACTAATTTGCTGAAATTTTTTGTGTATGTTTCATATAACAGTAGAAGTATTTTGACCTTCAGATTTATCAATAACTGTTTTATTTCAAAATTTACAATCCTTTATGTGAATATAATCACTGTTTTTTGAAGCAATTTCATATAACAACTAAAATAGAGTGCTCTAGTTTTTGTAAAAATTAAAATATCTATTATCCTGAACGTCATTTCAAACATGAATAACAACGTAGAACATTAAAATTGAAAAATTGAAAATTTGTTCAGAACATTTTTGTACAGAGCGGGCCCTGTTTTTGTTGTAATTTTTTGTACATTCTCACCAGTTTCTTCCCATTTTAATAATAATAAATTTTTTTCTGTTTTCAATTTTACGATTTTTTCCTTAAAATATATTAAATAAATGTAAAGATCACAAAAAAAATCCCCATACCTCCATTTTTTCAAAAAAAAAAAGTTGCCACAAGTAGTCGGATACCTTAACTTTTAAAAATCTGAAGTGAGAAGATTGGATAGAAAAACTTAAGAAATGAATGTGACACACACAAATAATGCTTTCATACTTAATCTCTTATCTTATATATTAGTTTTTTCTCAATATTATTACAGATTTGAGTCCGCCTGAGATAATTGGGTTCCCTATCTAAAAAAAGACAAAACATTATCTATAGCAGGGTAACCTTTTCTTCGACTAAACCGAAACACAGTCGGACGGTCTGTCTCTAAATCGTAATCCTCTCCTAAGGAATCTCATTGCTGAGAAAGCGTTTCTCTCTACTTGATCATTACAATGCTCTATTCTTTGCCAAAGATTTGTGCAGAGGTCATCTTTTGGAAGCAAATCAGATACGAGATACAGAAAATGGTCGATGAAACGTAGAATCGTTCATTTTCTGGGCAATCGTGTTGCATGTAAGGCATATAAATATGTCATGTATTAAAAAATCTTGTTATGATATTAAAATAATTTATTTTTGAATAATATTTAAAAAAATCTATGTTTATAGTATTTTTCTCATTGTATTTGAATATTTCTATTTGGATACATATTTCTAGTCCAGCTACCTAAACTTTAATAATCTAATATATCAAGTTTATAATCATTCATAACTTACTTTATAATTTGAGATGAATTCACATAATTATTTAAGTCGCATTCGAATTCAAAACAGTTTTTTTAGACATTGTTGAGACGTTTATCAACCAATTAACACTTTATTGGACAACTATTGTGTGGTAAAACTAGATTAACGTGTTCCTTTTTTTTACATACTTTATTTTATGATATAAATTTTTTGAAGTTTTAATTCATCTTTGGAATTATTCAATTACTTTAATGGATAAAAAAAAAATGGTACATTAGTTTTAAATGTTTTTTTGGTGTCATCAAATTCTCATAGGATATTATGTAAAACAGAAAGTTTGATCATTTTAAATAATAAAATAGTTATTTAAAATCGGACATTTGAGTTTAAAAGTTCTGTTTTAAAAACAAGTACAAAAAAAGCAACAAGTGGAAAGAAAATGCTAAATAGACATTTATATAGTTACTTGAAAGGGAAAATGCCAAAATAATGAAAAAAGCTATAACTTTTTAAGTAATGATTCTTTCTATTTAAATCAATCAAACTTAAAAGCATTATGAATCTCATTAGAAAAAAAAACCCATCAAAATGCTAATTAATTTAGCAAGAAAAAATCCGATCAATGACGTTTAGAAATTATTTTCACTCGAAAGTTTTAGTCAAAAATAACACTATTGGATTTTTTATTTGACCTTTTTTTATTAAATTATTTATATACATAATTTTTTAAAACTTCTTGCAGCGTCCTCTTCAACAGAACCGCCTAAGCGTCCTACTTCAGAAATCATCTTGGACATGGATATCTCTCAAATTTCTACCAACAATTCTCTCTTATCCTCCCCTTCATCTCTCAGAAGGTCTCAGAGTTTCAGGAATTTCAACACCTCCCCCAGAGCTTGGAATGCAGATATTCCGAACCATTTCAGACCTGCAGCAATCAAACCTATCAAGCCACCGTCCGTTTTGGTGCAATAGCAAGTTGCGCACCTGTTGCAAATCTATATTGTTCTGTGTATATTGATCATACGTGTTCAAATATTTGAAGAAAAGCTGAGATTCGTTTCTTTCAAGCATTTGTTTCTCAATTACAAATCTCTGAATAGAATATGGGTCCTTTTGAAAAAAAGTTCGGCTTTTTAACTGTTCGATACTTTTGTATATGAAGCTTTGGTTTTGATTTGAATGAGTAATAAGTAATAACATTACTCGACATAAAAAAAATTATCTTGTTAGTTCCTTTTAGATATGTTATTGTAGAAGTAAACCCTGGACAAAGAGAGAGCTTTGATTACATTTGAATCATATGAATTCATCTAACATTTTATACGTCAAATCAGAAAATTGTAACTTTAAGAAATTATAAAACAAAGTATTGAAGGAAATCTCATAGTTACTTTATTTGTAAATAAAGAAATGTACAATTTAAAATTTTGAGATATATGAATGGTATTTTCTCTCAGTTTATCTCATTAATTTTTTTTTATTTAGAACAAAATACCCCCAAAAATTAATAAATCAAAATTGTTATTTATATAAGAATCTGCTTAGTTCTTTTTCTAGAAATGTGACGTTAATTTTCATTATTTGAGTCTTGTTCAGCATAAGGCTTTTCAAAACTTTAATATTACAACTTTTATATTGTACCATGGTAATTTTCGACTTAAATAATGAAATTCACACAAAATGATATAGTAAGGAATTTATCTTTAAGTAATGAAGATTTATTGATGATTCCGAATAAAATTATATGAAAATTTATAAAGAAAATTATATTATGCGTTAAAATTTCTCTAAAGGTACCATTTTCAAATATTTGATGTTTAGAACTATAAAGAATAATTAAAATGGCTTAAGACGGCTTATGAATTATGTATCAAGTTACAAATATATTAAACTATTGTTACATATAGTTCTCCTGTTAATTTCTTTCTATATATTTTGTTTTTAAATATATCAAGACTTTTTTTGGAGTGTTTAACATTTTTATGCCAGAAAACTGTTCTCTCTTTGTACTAAAATTGTTTAATAAAATTCTTTTGTTAAAAATTACGGGTCTTAATTTATGTCTACATTTTATTTGTATTATATTCATAAGGCTAAATCACCATTTGAAACATGAGTTAGACTCAATAATTGTATTATTTTTTTTTCAAATATAAACTACGAGTTTATATATTTAAAAAATTCAAACTTTTGCTAATTTGCAAAGGTGCAAAATTATTTATAATGAAAAATAAATTATAGACTTTATTCATTCATTAAAACATAGTTCATTCTTTTTTAGTTAGATTTGATAAATTATAACGGTTGTTAAGATGTACATTATTTGTTTATCGATAAAATACTATACCAAAAAAACACACGATGAAATATGATATTATTTATTGATTTAAAATGTTCTTTTTTTCAATTAAATTTCATAATTTATGGATTATAAGATTTTACGAAGAAGGAAATCCGATTAATTTTGCTATCTAATTACAAATTTTTGAAAATTTTTTTATTCGAAACACAATTTTTTTAAAATTACCTCTAGCGATGAATATATGTATTTGTGTGTTGAATTCGTTGAAAATAAGTTTGTTGTTTGAAATTTTTATTAACGCTTTATTGTTCGATTCAATGAAAATTTGGTTTCATTTCAAGTACTTATATTTTTAATATTATTTCATCTTTCTTTTTTTAATTTTATTTTCGAATAAAATTAAAAGTTTATATACAGTTAACTTCACACTACAGATGAACAACAAAATACTGAAATCCATTTCAGAATTTTGAATACTCAGTGAACATTTTTTATAATGCATAAAAATTGCAATAATTGATTTATTTTCCTTTTTGCACAAGAAAAAATAAGAAATATTGATTATCTTAATACAATGCTAGGTTAAATAAAATTGACTTTGTGTTCATTTTTGTATTTACGATGGCTTAATGCGAATGCACTTCTAGTTACGAACATCGTAATTTCATGTCAGTCCATGACGAGGATGGTACCAGGCCCGATATCCCACTATCTAAATGTTCACACTGTGACGTTTGGAACATTAATGGTTGCGTGAAAGTTAAGAAATTAAATATGATTTATATACATTTCCATTGAAGTTATTCATTATATTTATTATTTCATTAGTTGAGAATATGTTATTTTTGTGAGGGAGGAGGCAACACAACCGTTCTCTTTCGGAGTTTTCAACGGACTCCTTCCACTCCATGGTCTTAGGATGGGGGCGGTTTCTTTCTAACACCTCAAATTGCACTCGGAGTTTCCGGCTCGCACATGTATCCAGCCGTTGGGTTTCTCACGGCCATCGGTTATGGCGTGGTGTCAGATAAAAAGACCCCGCAATATTTAAGGGAGCACGTGTGCATAGGAACACTGTTGTCCTATCCACAAAAAGAAGCCGATTTTTCTGCTGGGTAACGCGAAAACGTCACAACACCATTCTATATAAAAATTGATATTGAGATCCTCATTAATTTTAGAAATTTGCAAACTTGATTCAAAGATCGATTTGCTGCTCGTAACTCTATTCCACATAAATAAGCTTTTATGATTTCTTATAAGTTTTATAAAAAATGGATTAATTAGTTGTTTTTACAGACAGGAAATTGACTCTCACCGTTTTAAAAATACAAATTAATATATATATATATATATATATATATATATATATATATATATTTGACAAGATATAAAAATAACTGTTAATCTGTTTTTTAGCTATAGAGTAATAAGTTTTGTTGGAAGTGAATAGCATTTATAACATAAACATAAAATATAATTGACAATTAGTGTAAATAAAAATTATTGTATGCTACATTGTCTGTTAAAATTGATATTCTTCATGGAGGATGCATCATTTTGAAATAACCAATTACTTAAAAATTGAATATTTTTCAATTGCATTAAAAATTTTAAAGATTTATGTCTTTTACAGTTTTTGTAAGACAATTCTCAGCTCCTGCTTGTGTCATTTACACATTCTTTTTTTCTTCTTGATTTTCATATATTAAAACGCTTTTATAAGTTTCACTTTTATGTAACGGAATCTTTAACTCGATTTTTACCCTCTTTAAAAGGTCAGATTAATTCGAAATTTTGCGCATTTGTCAAGGACTGATGACAATACAATAATTTCATAGTTTTGCTTCATTGTCCTGATCAGGATCCTTAGAAATAAGGATTCCGAGATTTGGTGACTATTTCATTATATCGGTTCCAGATTTGGCGACTAATTGCATATACCATTTCCAGATTTGGCGACTAATTCCATATTCCATTTCCAGATTTGGCGACTAAAAGATAGTTATAACCCTATAATAACGAAATCGTTTGCGTCAGCCATTTCTTACCATAATATAAACACTTCTCTAGTTTTTTTGAAAATGGAAATAATAATAATAAAAAAAAGACTCGTGCAAGTGAAAGAAAAATATTTATGTTTTAACCCAGTGTTTCTCAAACTGTGGGGGTGAGAGCATATCGAAAAATCCAAAATAAAAGATTTAAAATAATTATTAATTTACCGAAAGGTAGAAAAACCAAATACATTTTGGTATGATAAAAAATAAAATGCATATTCCCACTGATATATGATAGTTATAAATGTGTAAGTGCTGCAAGTATTTAATAATTGATTTATTAATACTAGATTAGAAGCAAGTTTAGTAATTACTATTGACTTCCATGGGCTTGTTATATACAAAATATAATACATATATTGATAATACGTGCAGTTTATAACATTATAGTCGCATTGTAACTTTAGCTTCGAACTACATTATTATTGCATTGATATTAATAAGAATAATATTGTATGAGGGGGGCGCGATGAAAATTATGACTGAAAATTGGGTCACAAATATGGAAAGTTTGAGAAGCACTGTTCTAACCACTAAACTAAGACATAGTCTATTTTTCTAAATTCTCTTGTTGGATCTGTGGAATAAAACATCATTCATTGCTTCATTTTACCAAAACAGCTGAGAATTGATTCAGAGGTCACCGGATTAAAATAATAATAATAATAATTTCACACAAACTCTTCGATTCAAAAAGTGTACTTTTGTGTCTAATACTGATGCAAGTTTCAAAGAAACTATTGAGCTCTTTTTAGTGAAAAATATCATTGACTTAACACCTTCTTCCGCATAAAATATTTGAAACTTAGCTCTATCAGATTTACTTCAGTTGGCTGATCCTGTATTTTGCAAACCAGGCCGTTCTGACGCACTGATAGGCTGCCAATGGGTATTCCAGATTCTAAAAAATGATGCATATAAGATTAATTCATCTAGATATATATTATAAATGTGAAAGTTTGTGAGGATGTTTGTCCGTCTTTCACGCAAAAACAACTGAATGGATTTTAATGAAACTTTACAGTAATATAGCTTATACATCAGAATAACACATAGACTATAATTTATAGCATAGGCTATAATTTATAAAGATATTGTGTGAAGTGTCCAAAATATAACGATATTTGGAATATACGGAAGTGAATGAAAAGGTTAAAGATTACATTACATTCAGACCTACATTAAACTAAATGATATAGTGAATTGTAGATATTAAATTAAAACAATTCACATCTCGTCCAATGTCGTATGAAATATCTCTTATATACCAGGTGATTATAATTAAAGTTTCAAACGCAATAAAAAAAAGAACCACTGATCAGAATGACCTAAAATTCGAACGGAATATTATTGAAGAAGGAGGAAAGCGTATGGCATTAAAAAAAAAGTAGTTCAAAATTTTATCAACAGATGACGCTCTAAGAGTCAGAATATGTAAATGAAAATAGCCAAACGCGGATTTAGTGCTGTTACAACATTGGTAACCAAAAAGAGAAATCGGCTCCAGATTACTGAAAGCGGCGACTTAGATTATTTTTAAATAAAATCGAGCCTGATATTAACAAACTCCCTAAAATGCACCAAATTCGACCTTCTTATTGGTTGTTAGAAATTCAATGTCTTTAAATATTAATAAAGATACTTTTCAATATAATTAAGTATGATTTTTGATTGTTCTCATAGAAGCAGTCTTCTTTAAACAAAGAAATAGGATAGGGAAGGGGTGGCGAACCTTCATGGATCAACGTGCCATTTTTTCTAAAGAAATGCTTAATGAGGTATAGACGTGCCGTCAAATAATTTTGAACTGTGATTATTGGGAAAATATAGTAAAACTAAATACTAAAAACATAAAACTTTATTTACTGCAGAAAAATATAAATTTTGTATTTTATAGTAGTAAATGTTTTAGTTAGACGTGTAATTCAAATTATATATAAAGTAACAGTATGATTTCTGCTGTAGCAGATTAGTTGACAAATAAATTATTTTTGGATTGGATAAGATGTTACTTTTTTAGCAGAATGCATACTGAATTGGAGTTATCTGCCAAATGGTTTCTAAGCGAGTCTTTAATGATATTCATCTCTGAAAATAATGACTCGTATGCATAGGTCGATGAAAATATGGTTAAAATACCATGAGTCTGCTTCTTCAAACAGTTAAACGCGTCTGGAATCGAATTTAATGTTTCCAAAATTTCTTTACTGGCATTTTTACTTATAGTGCTTGTTAATCTTTCCGTTTCAATCAATTCTAACTTTTACCTTGTTTCAATAAATTTTTGAATCCGTATTGAACTAGACTAGAAATCAATAAGCTGCACTTTAAATTCTTCAATTTCCAATCAATCAAATTGGGGCAAGTTCAATTTATCAAATGATGTCACATCAGGGTACATAATAAACTTGAGCATTTTTGATAATTCTTTGATTGAAGAATCCCACTGAAAATTACTTGATTGAAGAATCAATCGCGGTTGATCGTTTTGATCGGTGGAGTGCCCAAAATATTCATCAATGGCACGCGTGCCAATGGTTCGCCATCTCTGGGTTAGGGTCATATGTGTTGCCAATATAATATGTGCGAGCTACTATAACAAGTTTCTCATTCGAACATTTAATTATGTACATATGTACATGTATTTCCTTTCTATTAATTGTAGATTCGAAGAGTCGTAAACTAAGACTGACTGGCGCCAATTTGCTTGCTCAGCTTTTTTTATCCCGACTCCGAAGTACTATATAGTTGTTTATGATTTCTGTAGTGCCCGCGTCGTGTCTTTGTGAGCAGCAGGAAATATGTTTCGGCCACTGCATTTCATTTCGTATATTATCCAAGCAATATAATTAAACATGTTAACCAGGAATTAACAAGTGATTCTTTAAAGGTTGAAGTTGTCAATTTATTTATTTAGAAAGCAATAGACAATTATGGATTAATTACTTCGTATCATCAAAACCCCTACCTGTCTTTAAAACAGGTAAGATAAAACTTTTATTCCTCTCTTTTAAATAAAGAAGAAATCCAGTAGCGTTTCAATTCCTACAACATCATGTATCTACGACTAAAAATATATGTATAATATCACACATTTAAATACTATATTCATGGCAATAGCTATTTCAGATTCGTAAGTAAAAAAAATTGAGAGCTTTAGAAAAAAAATAATAATTAAAAATATATATATATATTCTATTAGTAATAGGAACATTTTTTTAAAAAAAACTTAATTCTTGTTTTCACTATGTTTTTTGTACGTTCTTATTTCTCTGGAGTGGGAAGGAGGCGGTATCGAAATATTCACTAGAAAAGGGGGCTCCAGTTTAAAAAAGTTTGGGAGCCTATGGCCTAGCACAGGAAAGGCGAACCAATGGCACGCGACACAATATTTTGGGCACGCCCCTACGATAAAAATAATTTGTATTTTAGTCCAAAATAACAAAATTCACTATGAAGTAATCCTCATGAGGGATCTCATTCGTGCTTTTGACGCTAAACTGCATGTTTTCAAAAACGATATTATTGCAAGAAGTTACAAGTACTTCCCAAACATGAAAAAAAATATCAAAAATTTAGATATACATGAGAAATCAGACGAAGAAAAAGTTATAAAAGAATTTATTTCCGTAATTGATTCTTCAATCAAGGAATTTTCAGCGAGATATTCTCTGTTCAAATAATTATCGGAAACGCTCAAGTTCATTATGTACCCTGATGTGACTTTATTTGATAAACTAATCTTGTGTGTGTCCCAGTTCTACTCTTTGGAAATTGAAGAATTTGATACGCAACTGATTGATTTTCAGTATAGTTAAGGTGACCAACCGTCCTCCTTTTATAGGTTCTGTCCTTCCTCGAAAAGTGTCCTTTTTT
>BMAV01025861.1:255155-308093 GCA_019973955.1 Trichonephila inaurata madagascariensis
AGTAGTAGACTTAGATCCAGACACAGATGACGGACATGACATAATAATGCAGTCTTGCAAGTGTTGTCATTTGGTATATAGTTTGAAATTCCTAATTTTCGGAGAATATGTCAAGGAATAACATTCGACGATTAAAATTATTAGAACGATGATCTTATTGCGGCCGAGGGTTTTGAACCAATGTAATTCGGTTTAAGTCTTAAAACGTTCCTGAGCCGATTAGAACTTCGGGTAGCGCCTAAGGAGCCATTTCATTACAATGCAACACGATATGACGAGGTTGCTATATTGTTAGCTTACAATGGATGCGATATCGCCCCCTTAGGGTGCCCTTTTCCTTGATTATTAGCGTGAGCTAGAGGTGTAGGATTAACGAAAGAACTAGAAGATTCCATGATCTTAATTTGTCTTTATTAAGACTTTCAAACTTAAGCCTCTAACAGATTAGATAATAATAATATATGTGAGAGAATCTACAATGACAAAACACACAATATAAATAATACCGAAATAACGTAACTCGGTCCACTATCATTAACTAACTCGCATAAGCTCAGTTCCAATAATATCTCAGATCCTAATATTAAATAGTCAATCCTACCTTAATCCGATCGCAGATCCAATCTTAAGGAAGTTGTGTATTTACTCGAGTGCAATGGTATGCAACTTGACCTAATGGCTCTATCTTCGGGATAACCTCTGTTGGCTGTCACTTCACAATTGAATCACGCACTCTCTTAACATTCACCAAATTGTGCCCACATCTAAAAAATTTCTAATTTGCATCTTTTATTCACGTTTCACTTCTTGGGTTTTGGTTGGAAAAGAGTTGCCATTAATTCTGGCCCCAAAAGAACCCAAAGGACATGCTAATGAAAAGACGCGTGAGCCCGTCACATGGATATTAGATCATTCATCTCTTCCTGATGACAGAATGAAAGAAGATTTATAAGCTTTATCAAGTTTTTCGAATGAGTCAAAAATTTGGTCGACTACGAAAACGTGTTTCGGATTGGCTAAATGAAGGTATCATCGAAGAAATCAATCTTATAAAAGAAACACTAAAAGATAATTTTTGTCTCACTATCACGTTTTTAAAGAAAATTCGACAAACGAAATCCAACCCGATCAGCTAGAGTAGTGTTTCCCAACCTTTTTATCGTCGTGAACCGGTCAGCGTATCATAATTTTACCACGGCCCACTAAAGAGGGAGACACGTTGATTGTTTATATTTTAGATTATTTTTACTTAACAATTTTTATTTAATTGTATTTAAACATGCCTTCAAAATAAAATACAGTTTCACCAAAAAAAAAAATTAATATAAAATGAAAATCACACAAACCCGAGAGAAATACGCCACAGTAAATAAAACGGAAGTAACTTAATGTTCCTCTGGCGGCCTTGTTCCATTTGATCCATGAACTGATACCGGTCCGCCGCCCGGGGATTGAGGGCCACTAAGCTAGAGAAAAGAACATACCTCCTTTAAAGCAATGCCTGGAGAAAGGATTCAACTTTGTAAAGCTCATCCCCTTGTTTTCGTTCTAGAAAATTTGGAGTAATTGCAGATACAAAGAAAGCATTTCTGCAACTGGACTATGAGACTGCGATAGACCGTATTTCAGGTTTCATGGAAGGATAACGTAAAGGAATTCAAGGTTTTTTAACCCAAAGGGTTATGTTTAGAACCCTTCAGTTCATTTCTGCTAGGAGCAACGTTGGAGATTTACTTAAGAAATGCCTTAGAACGTCTCCTGGAAATAACATTGAAGCTTATGAGGTTGATACGTCGATAATTGTCTATACCATGGATCATGAACTCATGAAGTTCATTGATGAATTACAATCAATACTGAGTTCAGATAAATTTGAGCTTCAAGAGTGGGAGCACTCTCCAACATAATAAAGATAAGAAGAGATGAGTGACAGAGCACAGACAAGTTTCCATTATTGGAATGTTCTGGAATTTGCCAAATGGCGCATTATCTCTAAACAGGAGAAGTTTGATGAAAGTTTAGATCTCAAAGAGAAAATATTTTATCAACTGTGCATCGAATATTTAACTCAATTAGATTTTTGTGTGCACTTATTTTAGAGCTCAAACTTTTATTGCAAGAATGTTATCATAGGATGCAGCATTGCCTTAGTTGATGACTCACGGAAGATGGAAGAAACAATTGCAAACACTGAATGCTTTATATGTTCCTAGACATTTACAAAAAGATTTTGCGGGAGAAACAAAATAATCCATCCTCGTTTTTGTAATGCAAGCAAAACAACCTGTATATTTCTTAAGAGTGTGCTATCAGCTGATGTAGCAACTTGTCAGTTAATCCAAGCCAAAACAGATTATTCCTCTGACACAGATTTCTTTTGCACTTCTGGAACTTTTGTCTTATACAACGGAAGATAGATTATCAAAAAATGACTATTTCTGAACTAGAACTTGTGAATATGCAAATCTTATATTGGTCAGACTCAATTGAAAGCATCGTGTTTGAGTTGGGGAACATTTATGCACAACCGAGTGCAATAAGTTCGAAAGGTAATATATCCTGAAAACTGGAGACACATCAGTAGGATTTTCATGTGAGGATCTATTGATGGAAAAATAGTAATATCCTTTTGGTAGGCAGGTACAAGTTAGCTTAAGCAATCTTTGGAGCACTTGTCCACTAGTGGAGCGTTTTTTTTTTTACCAGATATAAATATAATTAATTCTGAAATACAAAAATCTGAAGTATATGTCACCAGCACTACAACAGAACAATTGAAATATTTTCCAGAATATCCTCTTAAAAGAGCTATTATATATATAATGATTCCAGCTTGGATTTTTCAGTTTTTTTAGAAATTGCAAGACCAGGGAAATGGGAAGAAAACTGGATAATCTGAATTATAAGGAAAATGACACTGCTAAGAAACCAATTTTGAAACTAGTTCAGAATCACTGCCTTAAAGGAAATGAAAAACTGACTTTAGAAATCTTTTTGAACTCTGATTGGTGAACTTGAGAGTGAAATCAAAAGTTTATCAAAGAAAAAATTTGACAGCATTCTCTATTTTACTGCCCTCGAAGCATAATATTGCTAAAAATATATGTGAAAACAGATTGATCTTGTTCATACTGTAATCCATATTCTGATGCCCAACTTAAGAAACTATTATTGGATTTTAAGAGCCAGAAAGACGATTCAATGAGTCATTTGAGCCTACATTAAATGCCAGCAGTATTCATCTAGATCAGTGATTCTCAACCACTGTGCCACTGAATTTTTAAAAAAATTATTAATTATACTCTGAGAAAAAAAATGAAAAATTACGAAACTAAATCATTTAGTCGTTTTATAGAAATAAACTATTCATAAAATTGTTATTGATCATTTGACAGCACTAAAGGAGATAGTTATTCATTACTTTCCAAATTTTTTTAAATTTAAAAAAAAAATGATTTGATTTGTTATTTATACTGTTACGAATTTTGTGTAAATAGTGTATATAATTTGTATTTGGATGTTTAATGCATTAATTTTACTCTGTGTTATGTTTATTTCATGTTAAAATTGTACCATTCACAAGCAATGCCGCCCCTTACGTTATAATGGCGATTGAATGAGAACTTGGCGAAATATTGGCGATAGAACCAAGTTGGCATCATTTTTGGCGACTAAGTTGGCGACCAATTGGCGAAGAAGAAAGAAATAGTTTCAAAAACAATTATTTGCTTTATGTAATAAAATTTCATATTTCCGCCTGAAACCCCGATAAATGTAGTTTTAATAATAACCTTAGTATCCCTTTAAGACCCGAATTATTTTTATCTTTAAATATTAAATTCTTCTGGTTATTAATACTATATGGACCCCAATGGCACTGAGAAAAATAAAAAAATTCCCGCTCCCCCTGGAACGCAGACGGTACCCGCAAGATCGTACGGGTTGGGCTTTATCTGTGAAACAGGTCCCCTATGAAATTTTACAAGTTACACATTTTTAACTCTAAGTTGACAGAAGAAACAATCTTAATTCAATTGCTACAAATGAGGAAATTATTGATGTATAATTAACTCTTTTATTTATTAATTATTTATTTACTGTGAAAATCTTTTGTTTTGTTCTTGACAAGTATAAATAACCATTTCATTTTTCACAACATGTTTTCGAACTGCTTTCATAGTTTTCAAATCTGCACTTGTGCTAGGCCTTGAAATGTCATTAACACATCGAAATGGCTATACATGTCAAGCCTTTTATCCTGGAATGGCAGGATAAACGCCATGACATGCATAGCAAGTTGATTATAACACTTCGATCTTTTGTTTAAAATACTTTTGTTAGTAGGTGGAGAGGCTGCTAACACTTTAAAACAAATTTTAAGCGATACATTTTAATTTTTGGAGGAATTTTATTTGATTTTGCATCTTGTTTGCACACAAGCCAGGAATTTGCAACAGTTAAATCAATGAAATGAATGTGTTAAAGAGACTTTTGTGGTAATGATCCAAAATTGTCTTGAGTGAGAATATTAACGTCACACTGTTTAGCTACACGAGGGCTTTTGGCGACAGACCACGTAATTTTGAACAATGGTCAAGTGATGTGGACGACACCTGAGCTGGCACTCCCTCTCCTAACTACCACACTATGCCAACCAAAATTGTCTTTCCGTTTCAAATATTTCCATATTTTTCTCCATCGCTCTCATCCGAACTTGATTCTCCTTTCAGTATACGCGATTCATATGTTTTGTTCGCAGCATTGTCATTATCCGAGAGATCACTAAGTTCTGATTTAAGTTCAATCTGATTTATTCATCAATTGCATAATTTCTTCTTGTGTGAGAACTCTTCTCAATTTAGATAACCGAAAAAGTTTATGGTTAAAAGTTTGCACAGTATTCCATGAAAAATAGTAAAATGTGTCAGAAAATTTCATTATTTAAAAAAAAAAAGAAATTAAAACCACACCATACTAGCTCCCACCGGAAAACCCAGCTTTTTTTCGGGGGGGGGCGAGTTATGGATGCAGATATCTGTGGAGAGGATAAAAATGTCATACTCCTTAACAAATGTATGAAAAAGAAAATTAATTGCAAAAAAGAGTGAGAGAAAGAAAAAAAAAAGGGACTCATCTATGGCGACCCCCAAAAAAATTTGGTATTATATAATTATATATTTCATTTTTATGTAGACTTCCATCAAAATTATTGAAACAGAAAAGAAAATTCGCATAGAAACACCTTTAGCCTTTTACAGCTGCAGTGACTCAAGTAATGCCCAACCCGCACGATCGCGCAGGTAACGAAATTCCAAGTTCTACAAGCAACATTAATAGAGTATAATTAATATTTTTTCTATTTTACAATTATTTAAACATTAATACACAAAAATTTGTATTCAAGCAATTAGAAGTATATTGATAATTACCTTTTTATGACAGGAAAAAAGAAGACGTGTTTTCGTTGTATTTGAAAACAAAGCTAGATTTGCCAGGTGAAAGTAAATCATGGACCACAACCATCGTCTGTTGATAAAAAGTAACACTTCACACTTTCTGCAAACCGCCTCAATCGTTAGATTCGCGATTTTCTTACATATGACTATTCCAGAAGCAAAATTTTGATGCAGCAACCAAAGTCGTCAGATCCACTTGACGCAGCAACCAAAGTCGTCAGATCCACTTGACGCAGCAACCAACCGGACAGGAGTTATTACTTTTGTCTAGCGGTTATGTTACGTGGCTACGGACCTAGTGTCACGGGTTCTGTCCTCGGATAAGCATCTCCACACTTTCAAGCAAGTTAACGACAATCGACAAGAAAATACAGTAGCAACTCTCTAAGACAAAGTTTCGATGAGTTTGGTCATGGTATGCAGCCTTCTTCCACGCAGGGACGTTTTAAGGAATGGGGAAACCAGAGCCTTGACTTCAGAGAGGGGCTTGTCTCTTTTTTTTACTCGACTTTTGTAACATAATGATTCAAATAATTTTAATCATCAAATGGTATTTCCGGACATATTTTCCGAAAAACTGGGAATTAATAACAACATGCCTGAGGTCAAGACTGCCTTTTTATGCCATGTCTGTCGTCCGTGTGTAGGTTTAAGTATACCACCAAACAACATCATTACTCATATAGGTGGTAGTCGATCGAGTTGGCTTATGCCTAGGTTTGAGAGAGTCAAATGTCTATTTGTTTTGTATCGAATATAGTTTTTGCGAATATTTGACAACGAATGTTGTATACTGTATATTCAAAAGATCCTCAGCTGGGGTTTATTTTGGAAAAAGTCCTCAAAAATCTTAAAACGTCATTGTTTGCACGATTGATATAGAACGGTAATAATTCGAAAGATTTTATAATCGAGATTAGATACCTATGAAGCTATCCATATCTCTTTTTTTAGACCTTTAGGCCCAATTCGTCTAGTTTATTTTCCTCATGGAATGACATCCAGAATTTACTGACAAGTATGAAACAAACACAAAGAGAGAAGTAATCTTCCTTTCAAATGGTTATTAGATTTTACCTCTTTCGACAGTGACTGTAATAAAAGGGAAAAAGATTTTCATGTCCTAAAGAAATAACATGTTTCTTTGGTTGTTCTAGGAGAAGGGATATGTAGAAAAGATAGAAGAAAAACAGAATGAAGCAATTAAATAATTTTAGAACTTTATGTGTATTTGAGATATCAAATTCTCAAAAGAAAAAAAAAAAAGTCTGGAAATATCTTAATTTCTTGGAGACTTCAAACATATTCTTTAATAATTACAACCAAATAACAATGACAAGCATATTTATTCAAGAGTTTAATCTGGTTTTATGAAGCATTATTTTAAAATTTAAATAATTTATTTTGAAACCATGATTTCTAGAATTTGTCAAGTTTTTAATATTTTAATCCCTATTCGATCTATTTTATGGCAACCGAATATGCGGTAAAAGTTTGGAAAAGTTTCAAATGCGCAGAGGAAAAAATAAAAGAGAGAGTAAAGAAATTCTTAAATTTTATAGATGAATCCTTTTTTTACTTATTAACGGGGTTTTTTTTCAAGAAATTTGTAATTGATGTTCATGCTTCAAATGCTAATTTAAAAATAAAACGACATTAAAAAATGTATTCACACATCGCCCGTTCAGTCTCCCGCAGATTGCGATCTTTATGGTTAGACAGAAAAATTTCTCGTGCAAAAATGGTGACCAGTAAGTAAGATAATGTGCAAGGCCAATTTTTATGATTTCTAATAATTTTATTTTTTTAGGTTTTTCTCTTCTTTTTGTATTTATATTTTTTTCATTATTAACTTTTCTCACATTTTTTGAATGTAGGTGGCAGCACAGATCAAATACGCGAGATTTAAAAAATTTTTTGAATCTTGACGCAATCGGTGTTTATCGAATCGCCTCCTCGGTTTAGAGTCTGTTTTCGTACCTCGTACCGTGTACTTGTACTGTAAGCAGGAAAACTTGAGAAGTGTTTTAGTAGCAGCTGTTTGAGATGATAATTCTTTCTGCTCATCGACTTCAGAAGGTTAGGTGTTATTTTAAAACTATAAACTGCGTTATTTCATTTGTGCCTAATACTTGATTTTGTAAATATTGTTTACGATGGAAACTGTTCAAAATCCTATTTTAAAGGGTAAGAAAACTGTTATCACTTAGATTTTTTATCCATTGAATCTCATTATTTGGATTAAAAGTGTTCTCACTAATAGTATCGTTATTACTGAGTTGTACATTTATTCAAAGTTTAATAAATCTTAATTTTTAGAATGCAATGAAGTTAAAATATATGATGGAATTGAATTTATGTAAACAAGATGTAAACTTTGAAGTGTCTCATAATTATCTTTACCACTAATATTAAAGTATGATAAATTGTCAGTTATTCAAATTTAAGGCGTTATTGTTCAAATGTGGTTTGTGAAATACCTTTACCTTTAGTGCGTGGTGTAGAATTTTTAAATCGCGGAATGATTTCGTATGAATTTAGCTTAATTTTATTAAGTTAAGAAATGATGAATAATTTGTTAGTACATATTATAATCTCTTATGAGTCATTCCTGAGTTTATATTTTTTATCTTGTGATTCACATGTAATTGATAGTAAATGATATGTGCATAAGAAAATATGAATAAATTGTCTTTATATTATTAAAAAAATCTTTTATGCTCAATTTAAGAAATTATTTTAATTTATTTATTTCTACTGTGAGTGCAAGAATCTTTTCATTAAAACTATTAAATGTTAAAAGTTTTGTTTTCAAACTTCTTCGGAGGTAAAATTAAAAAGGTATAATATTCAAGCATGAAGCAGTATTTAAAACATAAATTAAAATTAGAAGGTCCTATAATAAATTTGGATAGTATATAATTTTAAATCCAACATAATTCTCGGAATTATTTTTAAATTAGGTTGCTTAAAATTTTTTTGAAATACTTTATGCAGAATAGAAGACTATAAAATGTTACAAAATATCAGTTAAAAATTTGACAATGAAATGTAACATTAATTTATAGATTTAATAATAATTGCATTCTTGAAATATAATTTTTTTATCAAAGATTTTTCTCTAATATTTTAAAATCGAACATAAGTAATATAAAATTTTTATAAATAAAATATGTTAAGAATAACATTTCTCTCGAAAGGACATTGGATCATAATTTTTGTTGGTCCTCTGATTTATTTTTTTAGAGTTCACTAAATGCTGGATATTGAAATCAGTGATTGAATTCAATTTTAGATTCATCATTTATTTTTTTTTGTAGAATATTTTTCAAGTTCATTATGAAGAGCTGTAATAAATCTAAAACATAAATCATAACGAAAACGTAAGGATTGATTTTCCTTCACTATATCTTGAGGATTCAATAATAAACTAAAATTATATCAAGGTAAAAGAATATTTTATTTTTGCATTTATTTTCTGTAAACAGTTCAGGTATTAAAATAACATTTTCTGTTTAGGAAGTTTTTTTAAGCTCAGAACTTATTATCTTTTGTGAATATTTTTTTTTAAATCGCAAATATTTAAATAGTGAAAATGAGAGTACAAAAATGACTTCAAAATTTTTGGATAAGTTTCTTCTTTTAAAATATTTTTACCTTTCTTTCAAGATATATTCTTTAATTATATATTAGATTGTAATTAATGATTTGCTTTTTTGGCAATAATATAAATTAATAATCTTCATGTAATCGAAGAAATTTTCCTTTGAAATATAAAATTGAAAATCATTTAGTTATGTCATGGCGCCATCTGTTGGTGTTTGTTAGAGAAATGTAGCTGTAGTATTTTTTTTATTTGACGAATGAAATTCCCGGATGGACAATGACGTCATGTCTTCTTTGCGTCTGCGTCGTAAGTCCATTTCTATTCCAAAATCTACAAGATGGCTGACGCGCTGCAAGCATCGTGTACGGCTCCTGTTTTCAAACGACCAAGGCTTGAATTTTCACCTTGTGAGAGTGATACATTGATATCATATGAATCCGTGTTATCCGAGGAAAGATTTAGTGTTGATTCCGAAGTTCAGGAGGACTCCTATGGTAAGTTGTTCCCATGTTAATGATGGCGGTTCGCGAACATTCCAAATCTGCCATTTGAAGGAGATCAAGGTCCTTCTTCCTTGCTTGTACGGTCGCTGAGTTCGAGGATAAAGTGATATATAAGTACGTTAGGCCTAATTCCCGTAAAGTAGCATTGCGATTTTGCTCGGAGGCTAGGTTTCGTATGTGTGACGTCACTATTTAGTTGTATACGAGAGTGGAGGGTTTGTTGATATTCGTTTGCACGAGGTCGTGTCAGATCGTTGATCCTTAACTCAGCTGATAGTCATTAAAATAAGCGGGATTTTGTTAATAGTTTATGAAACTAATTATTTTATTAAAAACTGAGAAATTTGGTAGGAATTGAAAATATTTAGGTGGTATTTTATTTGAAAGGAAAAATTTATTCTTAATTTGTCGTAGACCTTAAATTCCTTGTGTTTGTATTTACATTCGTGCATTTTTTAAAATTTGAGTATGAATTTAACTGATTAATACTATTGAATCTTTAATATTCTATATCTAAAACTTTATTTAGCGTTTTAGTTACAGTGATTGAAATCTTTAATTTACGAGAATTATAAATAAGTGTACTAAAAGTTATTAAATTAATATGATAGGAATTTTCAACATGTCAAGTTAAAACATGGAAGATGAAGTCATTCTTTAGAATTTTGTAAAGGTTTTAATTTCAGAAAGTAATTCTAATAAAAATGTTGTTTTTATTTTGTTGGAAAATTAAAATTGAAGCAAGTTTTTTCTGTTAAAATGTTCAATCATGATATGACGGAACTTGTTTGAAAATAAAACGTCCTGGTGAATTTAACATAAGTATATGCATTCATTTGAATAGGTTTGATATTACTAATGTGATTAGATGTAACATTCTTGCACCTATGTTTAAAACAGTTCCCTTTAGGCTATCACTAACTTTTTTTAACAGTTATGTTACTGCCTAAAATAGGTAGATCTGTAATGTTTTTCTTGAGATAGCTTGTAACAGGCCTGTTGCATTTGGCCTTTTTAAAAGTGAAATCTGGTGAATTTTTGTCTTTTTCTTCCTTTTTGGTATTTTATGCAGGATTTAGTGCAGTAGTATTGTTCAAGTATTTCTTGCATTTTGTATAATTTGAAGGAAATTCATTGTTTAGTGTTTAGCTAATGAGGTACATGTGTATTAACGTCATCACAGCCAAATTTGCACCATGATATGCGCAAATGTGCATCATGATATCAGAACAGCAAGAGAACATTGACAAAAAAAATCTGGGGTGTTTTAATTTAGAAAAAAAAAACTATTTGACAGATTTTGTTAAAAAATGGTGTGATTCGTATGTCACAAATTTGTCTGCAGTGATATTAATACGCAAGTACCACTAGGGATTTATGTCTTCTATTGTCAAGTAAATGCACGTGTATTAGGTACTTATGTATTATCGTAACGATCGCCAGTGTTCGAGATAACTCCCGAAGTTGGGAACCCCAATTTTGCATGTGTCGTATGCGCTGAATTAGCAAGCATGTGCTTAGTTTCATATGTCACCAACAGGTTGTAATAATATGTATCACTGCAGAGATGCAGTGTAGTACTCATTTGTAGCTTTTTTTTGCATGCAATTGTGATTAGATATCTTAAGTTATAGTGAGGTTTGTGTTCCATATTTGCTTAATTATGCTTATGTATATCTGGTAAAATCCTAGGAGAGCCCACACCCTCGGCGACAAAACGAAAACGCCAAGCCAGAACGAGATGGCGCTAAGAGAAACCGACAATGGCGGCAAGTAAATACAGAGAAATAAGGTGGATGCATAATGAAAATATATGTAAACAATACAGAAATTAAACATTTAAGATAAAAAAAAATATATAAAAAGAGCACTTACTTTCTTACTGCTGATCTTTTCCAAGTGGAGGGTACAGCATAACAGATTTTAAAAAAGTCTTGAAGGCCTCATCGCTAAGTGAATGATCATGTGAGCGCTGCCATTTTTATTCTGCGAGGTAATGGTCGAACATACCTTCGGCGTGGCTAGTGCAATTTCGAAGAAAGCGTTTTATTGTCGACCAAGTTACATCATGCCGATCGTTTCATTTAGGACATTCATAACTCTAAGCAATCAATCCTTCCTTCATACACTATTCAATCAATTCTTTCTAACCTTTCGTATTCAACAAAGTAAAAAATTCTAAGATATATTCCTTCACACACGCAACCATTCCAGCCCGGTTCCCCAAAACAAAATGAAATTCGAAATGCCCGCCGACAAAATACGAAATTTTCAGAAATAGTTAGGTTTACCATATCTAGTGTATCAAAGTAGGGTTACCAAGATGGCACAATTACTGCCAACCCAAAAAAATTCGCGCCAAGGGTGTGGGCTCTCCTAGGACTGAATCTGTATATCTTTATATATAAAAATCTTCTGTACGTGTGTATGTGACTATCCTCCTCCTAAATGGCTGGACCGATTTTGATGAAATTTTTTGTCTGTTCCAGTGGATTCCAGAATGGTTTAAATTCACAATTCGGTCCGATATTGCAATTAGTTAAAAAGATATTTTTTAAAAACATTCAACTCGATATTCACCTGCATTGTTGTAACAATGTTATTGTTGTAAAAATTACGTAAGTTGGCGTCGAAAATCGATTTTCAGCCAAACTGGCCAAACCGGGTCTTCATTGTTACAAAAATATAAATGAATCATGCTTTTTTTAGCGTTTTTAATTAATAACTTCAAATAATCTTTATATATATAATTCTTCTGTGATGTTTGTGACTGAACTCCTAAACGGTTGGTCCGATTTGAATGATATTTTTTGTTTGGTTTCAAGTAGATTCGAGAATGATTTAGATTCACAATTCGGTCAAATGTCGCAGTTTGTTAAAAAATACGCCAAAATTATGTAAGGGCGGGTGTTTGTTCATAAAAAAAATCATGGACAATATTCTTGAGGCCACTATTTTGAGTGGCAAACTTCAAGGTGAAGTTGTACTTCTACCACAGATCCCAATGATTCTTTCAGACTCACCTACCCATTCAAATGTTTGCAATTTCCAATTTGCTTGGCATTAGCTATGACCATTAATAAGTCACAAGGTCAAACAATGACAATTTGTGGCTTAGATTTAGAAAACATGTTGCATGCCCGAGGTTTTGCAAACCATCACATTTGTTTGTTTATACTCTCAAGGATTAACCAAAAACATTGTACATTCAATGGCATTATGATAAATGTATTTTTTTGTGCATTAAAGTATACCTGTTATAAAAATAGCTCGAGTTTTAAGTTTCTATTCAGAATAGCTTCTATATTCAACTTAGTTCATAGTAAATACATACTCGCACACAATCAATAGGTCAAATTGTGGTAACTATACATGTGATGATGTCAGGTATTGTAATAACTTTCTTTATAAAAATTCATCAAAACGCTCCTGATTGTTACAACTTATTCAAAAAAGTTTGTAATTTTCGGATTTAAGACGTGAGTACAGGACAACATCTGTCGGGACCGCTAGTACACTATATATATTGTAATGAGTCAGTAATTGTTTTGCAGGGAAATAAGTATAGTGTTATCTCTTAATTCAAAGTTGTTCAGCTATGGAAGTCCAAGGAATTTTTCATATATGAATGAATGTTTTTTTCTTTTATTAATTGATGTTTTGAACTTTATGAGTTTTGAGTAGAATGTCTTCCTTACAAGGCTTAGTCACTAGATATGGTAGTTTTGGGGTACTTTTTTTTCCATTAAAAACCCAAAAGTTCACCAGTAGAAGATATTGCATCTATTTGGTTACTTAAATATATTTTTCACTGTTTTGAATTGAATCTAAAAAAATATATTGAAAATTTTTTGTTATAAAATGCATGAGAACGAGAACATGAAGTTTGGAGACAAGATTTGCTTAAGTCAATAGTTTCTAAACTCACTGTGCAAATGGACCCTTTTTTATATCAAAAACATAGCTAGGAACTCTCAAGTGTTAATAACTTATTTCAATGTTTAATAGAAGAATTATAAATTTAACTTTGATGTCCTGAATATAAAAGTTGATGTAAATATAAAGTATATCACATTGTGATATCTGAAGTAGAGTATTCAAGTTGTAATTTTTGCATTAATATCTTCGTAACAATACAAAGAATGATGCTGCTTTTGTTTAAAACTAAGCAAGGTACTTATGTATTATTACAGCAATCGTCAACGTTTAAGATAACTCGCCAAGTTGGCAGCCCGAATTTCGTATGTGTTGTATGTGCTGAAATGTCAACCGTGTGCTTCATTTCATATAATGTCGCTAGTAGGTTCCGATAATAGATACCCTATGCAAAATTTATTGTATTCTCTTCACGTATTGGGGAGATGTATCAAACAAAACTAAACTGCTGATTAGATGTATAACTCTTTTATGTTGCCATACTTAAAACAAGTTATTGCATGTTCTGACAAGATCCCATTCCTGTTTAAATCTGCATAGACGGCCACATCTGTAATCAACCTGACTTCCACCATGCAATGCTTGTCAATACTTTTACTTTATGTACCTATCTAAAAATTTTTAGAATAAAGCTCAAAAACAATTTCTCAAAAAAACACAATTTACTCAAAAAATTTTTAATATGTAAAAATTATTAAGAAATTTGTTTCAATTTTAATAAGAATTCAAATAGTTTCTAATATTTTACTTTGTATTTAACGTTTTGTGGACTGCCTAATGTTGTCCATGTGCCTCCAAATTAATTTTAATTTCCCATGGACTCCCTCAGCAAGTGACAAGGGTCCCTAGGGGTCTATAGAAACCAATTTGGGAACATGAGGGTTTAGGTAATGTTTGTTTATTTTTAAATCGAAGTTGGATGATTTCATTGTCTGATGTATATTCGTAATATATAGCATGTACTACTTAATTTGAATTGTGCATAGAACAAGACTTAATTCTCAATAATTGGGAATCTAGAGTGCCTGGATTTGATTGCTGGTCAGATCATGAACTTATTGTCAGCATTGCCAAGGCAAAAATTTAGATCTTGATGCCACCAAAGACCTGCCATGTTAGGGGTTGATATATGTTGAATATGTCATGCCTCAAAGACCTCATGTTGACTAAGTGTGGAGAGTGGGAGTGCCAGCTTGGATGTCGTTTTTGTCACTTGACCGTGAGGTCTTGTCACTGATAACCTTCACATTACTTTAGAGCAGGGGTACTCAACCTTTTTTCTGCTGGGCCACATGCATGTGTCAGCTATTTCATGCGGGCTGCGACATGAGGATAAAGGGGGGGGGATTCTTTAAGACCAAGATAACATTGGAAATTTAAAATGTGGAAAATTGATCAAAATATTACAACTCCTGTTATGCTTTTTTTAATTATTTTTTTATATTTTTTATTTTTGTCACTAACTCTCTAAATTAGAAGCATTTAAGAAACACCCCTTCACAATTTCTGCATCGGTAAACAGGCTCATATGATTACCAATAATATAACAAACTTCATAAGATGTCTTTGTTACCCTGCTGTGATATTGCCACAGACAAAACACTTTGTTGATGTTACAAAGATTATTCAAGAAAGCCAATTTATATCGCCTCTTAAAAGAGATTGAGGAAAAGTGTCATTGAATGATTTCTATTTATTGATATATTTTAAATTGAGCATTTTTGTGCCAAATCAAACAATTCTGACCCATGTTTGTTTTTCACTACAAAATGGTTAACCTCCCAATAATCTTGAAATGATATATTTTCTTTGAATATTTTTCACTTGCAAGATATAAAAAATAGTTAAAAATTAGTTTCACCCATAAAATTGTCACTACTCCACTGTTGTCTGTTATCACTAACTGTAACCGTTCCAAATAGAAAAAGAATATCACATCGTACCCGTATGACACTGACAGCAAAAGGCAAAATTAATATATTTGATTGCTTGACAAAGAATTTCCCACCAAATTTTTAATAAATAAGTAAATTTCTCAGAGCAAAGGATCTTGACTGGGCCAATTAAAAAGGCTCAGTGGGCAGCAAGTTGAGTATCGCTGCTTTAGAGCATGGCATTAATGAGCTTGCTCACACACTCCTGAGTATCTAGATGTATGAAACTCTGAATTAAATGCAACTATTAACTTGAGCCCAGTTGAATAGCTGAATTCAGAATGTCTTGATATTCTTTTCTTTGTGTATGCTTATAACATTGTTAATTACAATTGTAGGAAAAAAAATCAAAGCAATTGATTTTTAAAAAAATTTATACTTAGACTACCAATACTTTTTTTTTTGGAAGTCTTTTATGCAAAGAATTTTTATCATAAATGGATTAGGCTTTGTAGAAGTCATTTATACTCAATTATATAAATTGAAGGGTGGAGTAGACCAATGGGACAATGAAAAGTGAGTTTTAGAATTGGTAAAATCCCATTGGTGATAAAATTCAATTTCTTGAGACTGTTCTGTAGGTAGTCTTTAGTGTTAATTGAATTTTCGTTACTTGCATATTATCAAAACCCCATTGCCAACAGTATATGAAATGAAGCACATGCATGATTGCCAATTCAGCATGTAAAATCGGGGTTGCCCACTTGGCAAGTTATCTTGAACGTTGACATTGTTACAATAGAACATGAGTACCGCGAATTTTCTTTTAAAGTTAATCTTTGTGACATCGAATATTCTGTTCTGCTACAGCTTACTGTAACTGCAGATAATTATGCTGTTTAGAATGCTACCACAGAAGATAGGCATAAGACTTTTCATATAATACACCCAATGTGAAACTGTTATAATATGACAGCTTTGTAGTTATTATGATTTTTTAAAAATCTAAATTAAGTGATATCTAATTTAATAGGGTTACTTAATCCAGGTGGGAGATGATGATGAGGTATGTCATACATGTAGAACAAGGGTGTTATCTCAAATGCTGAATTGGGCAAAATAAAAAAGGTTTAACTTAAGTTGGGCCACAAAGAAAATCAATATTCATAGAAACATAGGTTTATTTTAAATAATGCAGTATAGTAAACATATTTAAAAGAACAAGAAAAATTTTATATTCACGTCCAAACACTTGACATCTCTTCTCTGCTACTATCTTGATTATTTCGAAATTTTGATATTGTATTACATATTATTGTGAGCCAATATATTTGCTGGGCCGCAAAAATGCTTCTTTGGGCAGCGAGTTTGACACTCTTGATGTAGAAGAATCAGAGGTACATGAGAAAGTATCAGTTTTGTATTTCTTTGCGTTGAAACTTTAGTCATGTTTTACTAATTTAATTGAAACCAACGATCATGGATATTAACATTCAGATTAAGTTGTGAGTACAAAGATTCTATGAAATAAATAAGGCAATGTACATAATAAATTCATTATAATCTTAAAATCTTATTATGGAATGGAGTAGTGGCTGTGGTACCCTAATGGTCAAGGTATCGGATCGTGGCTGGCATGTCACGAGTTTGAGCCCAGTACCCTTAAAGACCTGCTGTGTTGGGGAGCGATGCACGTTAAATCTGTTGAGAGCTCAAATGTCCTCCTGTTGGTGTGGTAGTTAGGAAAGGAGGGGGCCACCTCAGGCGTCGCCCTCGTCACTTGACCATGGTTCAAAATTTCAAGGTCGCCGAAAGCCTTCATGTAGCTGAACAGTGCGACACTAATATTCACTCACGCACTACGGCATGGAGTAGAATGTTGGGGGAGTAAAGGTTTACCCTAGATGTTCTTATTATACTTTATGATGGTACTAGTCGCTAGAGTAAATGTTAATGAAGTCAAAATGTATGTTTTAATCAAATTTAGTGAATAATATATTTTTAGTTTAATGTAAGAATATGAGGTTAAATGTATATTGGCCGTATGAAAAATGTTCAAATTCATTAATGTCTGGATAATTATTGTTCTGTATGTTACCACTGTTACTTTAATTTTCTTGATTGTAGTGTATTTTAAATAAAAATTATATTTATAGAACTAAATTGTTATTTCAAGAGGTTTTTCACTGAAACAAATATGAATAATTGCCAGTGTTAAATCTTTGTGTTGGGTTTCCCAATATTAAGTATATTTAATTTTATTAAGTTGCTTAAACTTGACACATCTTTGTATGCAATAGAAATTAGAATATTTCTAAATAACTATCTTGAACAAAATTCAATTTAATCTTATGTTTCTCTTGTGATGTTCGAGAAAGTTAATGGTAGCATGAGAGTTAACAAATTAAATGATTTATTTACCTCACAGCTATATTAATTACAAGATATTTATATTTTAAATAGAAGTTATTCATACTATTAATTATTACAGTTCTACAGAATATGTCCTTCGTGATGGAGGAGGCAAACACCACGATCTTTCTAGTGTTTCAAAACAGATTCCTTCCACTCTCTGGAGGTGAGGCAGTTGGTTTCTGACACCTCAAATTACACTTAGGATTCTGGCTCATATATGTGTCCAGCCATTGGGTTTCTCATGGCCATTGGATGACAGGCAATTTCAAATGAAATCGACCCTGCAATACTTATGGGTGCACATGTGAATGTAAACTGTGTTTCGCTATCTGTATAAATCCGATTTTTCAGCTGTCGGGAGTAATTTAAAGCTATATATATTAATCAATGTGTAAAAGTTTGTAGTAATTTTCTAAATGGCATATAAGTGTCAAAACGTTTAGGTTCATAATTAAACATCCAGGACATTTTACCAAATGGATTTAACTGGATCTCAAAGTGCAATATGTGACATCTATTGAAGTATGGAGAACATTGACTGAAGATAACTAATTCAAGTAATAACTCAGTCTCTAAGCACTATATGATTCTCTTCCAAAATAATGAGAATTATTGCCAATATGTTTCACAATCTTGTTCTCGTTACCGTTTTTCTGCAAGTTTTACGAGACAGTCCATAAAAAGCTTCAGATTTCTATTGCATACAATAAAACAGCATGCCTGAATATCTTAGCAGCATGATTAATTTTGTCTAAAAACTATTTGTTAGTATAGGATTGTCTTATTGCATATAATGTCAAATTTTAATACCTGTTTATTCAAGCATATCTTGATATTTATTGAATAAAACTTTTTCTTCGGAAAAAGTTTTTAATTATCTATTAATTAAATAAACATGTTTTTCAACATTTTAGAAGTCACATCATCAAGTGATTGTCCTATTGATAATCTTGAAGATGCAGCGTCTCTTGTTGCAAGTTTTAATGTTCCTGATACAAATGGTGTTCATATCACATCCAGTTCAGATGTTCAGCAACCAGTTTTTGGCCAGAGTAGTCAAAATGGTTAGACTTAATTTTTGATAACTAAGAATAATTTTATTAAATATATTATTTTTCTGAATTGCTTTTAGAATAATTTGTGTGGTATTCTGTGCCATCTTAAGTAATTTCTGTGTGATCTTAAGTAATTTCTGTGCGGTACTTGTTGATGGGAATAAAGAACTTATAATCCGGGTACTTTTTCATTAAATAGAGGTTTTATTATAGATTTAGAAATGTTTTTCAAAAATAATTTTAAATTTACATCTATTCTACAATTATTACTTGTTATGATTTGTGAGTTTGTAGCAGTTTACTTTTAGTTTCTTGTTTTCTTTAGAAGTTCAGTTACTTTGTAAGACTAGAACAGTATGATTTAGTAAAAAAATAGTGGGTAGTTTTAAAATTTTCCATAAAATCAAAGCATTGCATAATTTAATTTCTGTTTTCTTGTTATATATGTTAAAATTAAGATATTGGTCTGTGACAGCTACCTAAAAAGTCTGTAAATCATGTTAAAAGTAAGTAAGTAGAGTAAAAAAAAAGAATATTCAATTACATTCACATTCATAGTAGTATCAAGCTTGAATTGAGTTGCAACTAACTCTAAATGAACATTACTTAATGTTTAAGTCTTTTGAAAGAATTTAAAATTAAAACATTAAATATATTATTTGTTTGACTTAAGTTTGTACTAAATTATGTTTATTTCTTGTAGATTTTGTAATGGAAAGTACATTGGATATGTATGCCAATGATTCTTGTAATCAATCTGGATTGAACCCTCAACCTGAAAAAGATGCAGATGAGAATGGTGTACAAGACCAAGACTCTATTAGTGAGTTATCAGGCTTAAGTGATTTATCAAATTTTAGCGAAGACTCGGAGGTGGATTCTGGTAATTTCTTACTTCTACAGTGTTTCCATTTATGGTTTTTAGAAGACCAATTTAATGGAAATCTGTATTCTGTTTGCAATTTATAATTTATAATTTTTATAGTCTAAATCGGAGGTTCCCAAACTTTTTTTGTCTCATATAGACCCCCTTGCTATGTTTTTCAGTTTCGAGTAGACCCCTGCTTACATAATATTGAATTTTTCTGAATTTATCAACTTAAATGTGCTTATGACAGCTGTTACAGAGCTACTTCCTTTAAAAGATTTAAATTTTTAACTCTAGTGAAGTATAGAGTTTAAAACTTCAGAACCCATGTTAATTAATTTAAACTTTAATTGATACATAAAATAACTGATTAACAAATAAATGTTAATAATGATAGTGATATGAATCTGGTGCTTCAATAACAAAAATTTTCAACATTTGTCATCAATCTTGTAAGTTTAACCCTAAATTTTCTTGGTTAGTAGTATCCAATCGACAATCGCGATGAAACTCCTTTTCACTAGGAAAAGCAATTAAAAACTATTGCTGACACCCATTTCTAAACTTTACTTTTAGATCTCCGTTACTATGTATTCCAATCACTTTCTCTTGTAATGTCATTTTTTTTTCTTCTGATGTGACCATATGAATTCATTGCCTTCTGTGGTAATAACCAAGTAAATGCATTCTCAAACCTAGTTTCATAATCTAAATAAAGGAAATTTAAATGTTGAACGTATATTAACAAGTTATTTTCCTGGCAGATTGTCTGTGGACAATTGAGAAACTGGGAAAATTCGTGTCCAGTATTGTACTCCTTTAGCTTAATTCTGGGAAGAAACTCTGAAAGGATGGTCCTTGTTTCAATAAAATTTATGCTGTCTCCTTATAACTACAAATTAACCTCTTTAAATTTAGTAAATAAATCTGTTAAATAGGTAAAATCTGATTTCCATGTAATAAAATTTTCTTTTAAAATTAAAGAAATCTAACAATCTTGCTCCTTTTTTGTCGACCCCTATTTACACCTCATGGACCCCCAAATTATTTTTTTTGCTGCCGTGGACCCCTTGCAGGTCGTCATAGATCCCTGGGGGTCTATATAGACCATTTTGGGAATCACTGGTCTAAATTTTTCATAAATTTAATTTTTGATCATATTTTTTAGTTCTGTAAATGTTATCCTAAATATTTGGATTTGAATATTGATTAAAATGTCATAATTTTTATGTGTATTTATATAAGCTTTTGGTTAAATCCTATTTTAGCCCATGCCTTTATATATCTTGGCTATTGTACATATTGGTTAGAAATCCATTACAGAAAAGAGCTGCTGGCCCAATGTGTATTTTTACCAAAGGTGTGAGCTAAAGTAGGATTTTACCAAGCTTTTCATCAATACATTCATTTTGATAGATCTTTAAAATTTGAAAGCGTTAATTTTTTTTTACATTGTATAATTTCAGGATTAACACTGTAAATACTATTTTGTAATCTTGCATGTATGTGATTGCAAATAAAAAAAATCATGCTTTTTAAAGTAACACATGCTGTGATGCATATAAACCATTAAAATTAGGAAATATTTATGTAAATAAAATATTTCTCATTTCTGTCAGATTCTTATGTTAAAAATTTTACAGCTCATGCTTCTTGGATTCAAAGACAAAGAAATACTGGAATAGATCCACGTATGTTACTTGCAGAGATATTACCAGAAGGAACATTAATACCAGAGATTGTTAATGAAACTGTGCTGTGGGGATACATTTTTAATATAATGAATGCACCTAAGCGTCCCAAATTAACTGGAATTAATACCCTTGATGATGCAGTGAACCTACTTCGAACATGCAAAAAAATAATTGTTCTTACTGGAGCTGGAGTACGTATGAAAACTATTAAATACAATATGTTTTAAATTCAGTATAATTTTGTTATGCATTTCTCATTTATTAGGTTTTGTTATATATTCCTTTGGTTGACCACATGTAGTTGTATAATTTTGAAATTAATTAGAAATACAGTTTAATAATCTTTTCATTTATGTAAATTCGCTGTAATATGTTTGAGTTGTTTGGGTCCAGATTTTATGTTGGCACACATTCTGCATAAAAAAACCCTTCATAATCCAATTTATAAACTTATTTAAAACACTTTCAAGTTTTATATTGGTCAGTTAATTCTTTTTGTATGTTCTGTATTTCAGAATGTAAAATGAAAAATTTGATTATAGTTATAAATTAATAAAATTTATTTTAAAAATATTTGCTTGTAGTAGAATTATATAAAATAAATTTAAATGCTTACTTTCATATTTTTTTAATGCTTTCTTATTTAGGACTTATTGCAATCTTAAGGGTTTATTTTTAGGTTTATTAAATTCTCAATCTGTATTTAAAGATAAAAACCAATACTGCAATTATGAATAAATTCTATAATTTTAGATTTGTGAATTCATTAGTATTGGTTATAAATTTGAAATAGGCTTAATTATTTTCATAGGAAATAAGTGAAAATTATATGGCATGAATTTGAACATTTCTTATGCTGGTTAATCTAAGTATTAAAGGATACTGAAGCACTTCTGAATTTTGTCATGGGTTTTGTAAGAGATTTAGGAATTAGAAAAAGCAACTCTTGCTGCTGTGAAATCATTTGTTATAGCGGTCTTCACATTGCTTTGTGCTATGTTATCAGAAGGAATCTAGTGTCAATACATATTTTGCAAATCTTCCAGAAGTGCAAACAAAATAATAGTATATTTATTGTTATATAAGGATAAACAAGGGGCTTAGTATTTGGTTGCTTATAATTATTTGGAACTAGTTTGATATCAGGGGTAATGGCGCCAAGCTGCGCTTCTTGTTGCTGGAATGGAATCCAATATGGTGGCCTAGTGGTAATTTAATGATATGCAATAATTTTAAAGAATTATATTGAAATACATTTCAAATAAAAGATATAGGAAGAGATTGAAAGAATAACCTAGATCAATCAATAAAAAATGAATATGAATATTATGTAATAAAAAGTAACATGTACTAATAATAGTATTATAAGCAGCATATAATAATCTTATAATATTTTATCGTAATTATATATAATATTCATATATTATGATTTAATAACAGTTATTACAAATAATAATCATATAATATAATTTTAATAGTACCGCGCGCAATCCGGCGTATAACGCGCACTTTGAACACAAAAAATGACATCGAAATATAAAGGTGCGCATTATACGCCGGGTATAAAAACGATAGCCTTAAAAATAACAAAAGAGATGAGCATAAAAAATATTTTACTTTTACACATAGAGAAATATTATTTAAAATAAATTATATACTTTATGAACTATAAAAGGGTTCTGGTTCTAGAAATATACTATTATTTCAAAAATCTGGCATAAAATCTCGAATAAATGACTTCAAAACATAAGAAAGTTGTATACTAAAATTTCAGATTTCTTAAAAAGCGGGGTGCACGTTATACGGTGAACATACCTGAAAATTAAAAAATGCATCTTGAAAGTATGGGTGCGCGTTATACGCCGGATTTTACGGTAATTATAAAAAAGAATAATTGTCGAATTGTAAAAAAATAAAAATGCATAAGATTACCCATATTACATAATTATAAATAAATAACATAATAGCTATAAATAAACAAAAATAGTTATAAATAAATAAGATAATAAAATTATAAATAAACAACAATATTAATTATAAATAAAATATATAATATTTATAAATAAATGTTAAAAGAAACAGTTATAAATAACAAATATTATGATTATTACACATAGTAATAATTGCATTTTTTTCATTATGAATAAAATAATTACATAATGTATGTTAAAATTAGTTAAGAATATCAATTACAAAGTAGTTCCTTCAACAAATTTCATCGAACAAAGAACGTAAAAAAGAATATTTTTAAAACATAAAATACAACAAAAATAAACTATTTATAGCGATAATTAAAAGCACAACACTTATTCTTTAAGAAAAACATATTCTAGTACTCACTTATTTTAGAAATATCCATATTCGAAAATAGCGCAGAATTAAACAGAAAACGCAAACAATAGAAAAATTACACTGAAAATGGTTAAATTTTTACAGAAATCAATTAAAATCGTCTGAAATTAATAGGGTTACAGCGGGAAAAAACAAATAAGTCATTTCTAATATACGTTATCCCCATGGCAACCACATCGACAGACGATAAAAATATTAAGGTAACCATATTGTAATGTTATCGCCCAACTTGGCAAACATAAACAACAACTTGGCTCTATTACCCCCGATATCAAACTAGCACCAATTATTTAAAACCTTAACTGATTATTGTATTAAAAATCTCTGAAAATATTGCCTTAAACTTTGATAAAAACTGGACTCAATTGTTTAAATACAGGGTTATTCATAATTCCATCCCAAATTTCAAAATCAATCTTATTGGCAGCACATGGTATCCTTTCCGTGTTATTTGAGAACTTGATCTTTTACATAAGACCAAGTTTTTGTTTCCCCTTTTCAGTGCAATGTAGCAGAACCGAATAAAAGGATAACATGTGCTGTTAATAACATTGATAATAACATGTTGAGTAGAGTGAGGCATGAACTGGACTGTCAAATTGATGTATGCTGTGTAACCAAGTTTTACACATAAAACACAGACATACACCTTTATAGTATGTTAATAAAACGTGAATTTGCAGTATTATTCTTAGTTCTTTTTAGTATAGCGCTTTGAAACCCAAGAAGAAATAATGAATAACCCACTACTATCACATTTTAGATACCTGTAATAAAGTTGAAATTAAATTCAAATGTATTGATAGATTTTCACGAAACACTTTGGGAATATATTCCATTGTGCTTCTGCAGGTAGTCATGTTATAATTTATATTGAGTGAAGTTAAAAAGTAGTGAATTTAGGTTCAAGAATCCATGTTATGTAGTTTAAATTTAATAAAAATATTCATTTTAGGTGTCATTTTTATCATTTTATAAATAATAAAAGAAATTCTTTGCCAATCCCTCATGATGTAAATCTAATGTTAATGTTTTTGAATTTGAGATATGAATTTAAGCTCTAAAATTTGTACATTACATGTACTCTGTACTTGCACATTTGTGCCTCAGCACAAATACACTGTATTCTCCCCTTTCCAAAAAATATTGCATTATTTAAAAGCATTGTTTTTATATATGAATGAATCAAATCTCTATCTACATTTTGCCCACAAAGAAAAACTATTTCACTGATATGTATGCATTAAAATATAATTTCTCATGTATAATTTGAAAATCTGTCCATTAAAGATGTTAAATTTATTTTCATGAGGTCTTTCTGTAATATTTTATAAAGCATAAACAGATTCTTATAAATCTTGTATTTTTTAGGTATCTGTATCCTGTGGTATTCCAGACTTTAGATCCAGAAATGGTGTTTATGCCAGATTAAGTAAAGATTATCCTGATCTTCCTGATCCACAAGCAATGTTTGATATAAGTTATTTCAGAAAAGATCCTAGACCATTTTTCAAATTTGCAAAAGTAAATAATTTTTATTTCATTAGTAAAATATTATCAAGACATTAAAAACAAGCTTTGTAATTTTTTAAGGAAAATTAAGTATTGAAGCTAAATGCATATAACTAAACTGTTAGAAACTCTTGCCTTTGTTTGATATGTATTTTTTCTGATTCATTTTAGTTGCAGAATTTAATTTTAATGCTTAGAGCATTGATTTTTGAATTGCAGTTCTTTCTTTTACTTAAACTATTTCTAATATTGTCAGTTCTTAAGTTTCTAATGCATTTTCTAGCATTTTATATGTCGCTGTATAACAATTTTATCCTTTTAACTTGTGACTTCTTCCTCTTTTACATGTATTAAATATATATGCTTTATATTAGTTTTAATTTTATAAAGTTTCAGAAATTAAGAACTAATTATGATTTTAAATGAGTATTGAACTAAAAGTTTAATTTTGGCCTATTATTTCATAGTAAATTTGCTTAATGATAAATTTTTATTACTTCTACATTAAAACCTCTAGGCATTTAGATTTATTTCATTCCAGATGGTAATTATTCGTGTATATATTTATATATAAAAAAATAACCAGAAGAAAGAAAGAGCCAATCTAAGCTAGAAATACCAGTCACTGAAGGAAATTCACTGAGAACCAGAGATTCCAAAAATGTGCACAACATCTTTATAGGAGCATTACTGAAAATACATTACATATATCTTGCTTTAGTTTATAGAAAACCATCTTGAATTACCATAGAAAACCTTAGTTTTTAAAGGGCACTGTCAATAAAAAGACCTCAAATTTACAAATAAATATTTACTAAAATTGAAACAAACATACCTAATTGTACGGCTTTACTTGAGTTTTAAATTTTGATCCCTGAAATTATTTTTAAAAAGTAATTTTGTTTAAGAATAACAAAACACAATCACTTTTTAAGCACATTGATAAGTCACATTAGTAGGTTTTTTATGTAGATTAACTATCACAATATGTATAATATAAAATAATACTGCTTTGAAATATGTTTATAAAAATTAAAAATTACTGCATATCAGCTTTCTTATGTGTAAAATATTTATTTCACAAAATTCAAGTTTATATTTTTTTTATCAGACCTCTAAAATTTGGAGACCCAATGCTACTCATAGTAATCTTAACAAAAAATTTTCCTTAAAATATTATAACTTCAAATAAGTTTTCTGAGGATGTTATTGATAAGTATCATAAATAAAATAATGACTACTAATGTTGGTTTAATCATCAATCCATTTGTGTAATTCTTTTTCATACTACTATTTACATAATTTGTTTCTTAAAGAATAGATTTTACAACATGTACATATTAACTTGGATTGTATTTGGTGAGAGTTGGATGAATTTTACATGCGTGTTCTAATTTTATATATTTTGTTCTTATTCTGTTCTGAATTTCATTTTCTTTTATTTGTAGGAAATTTATCCTGGACAATTTCAGCCGTCCCCTAGCCATCGATTCATAAAACTTCTTGAAAAACAAGGAAAACTATTGAGGAATTATTCTCAAAATATTGACACTTTAGAGCATGCAGCTGGGATACAAAATGTTATAACATGCCATGGTAAATTTTCAATTGTGGTTTGGATATTAACCCTCTAAGCGGTCTGCAATTAAAGTCTTGCCATTCTGGAGATGCTTCAAAAATGCACAGCACATATTTTTTTACTTTCAGGTGGGGTTCTCAAAAGCGGTTGAGCTGTATTTTTAAGAATGCGGCTCAGCTGCTTTTGGGAATCTTGCTTGAAGGCAGAAAAGGCATATATGGAATGGCGGAATTTTACGCGCAGACCATTTGGAGGGTTACTAATTTAAAATTGTTCTTTACACCCATATAAACATAAGTAATTATGTTTAATAATTAACTTAACCCATTTATATATGTACTGCTTCATTTTAGGAGCATTTATTCCTGCGAATTTTTTTTTTTTACATTTTTCTACCTAGCATACGAATTTCATGCAAAAATTCAAAATTTTCAACCTTCTGCATAAATGTGTTAATTATGTTATCTATTTATGTAAAATATTTTTGATAAAGAATTATTTTGAAGTTCATTTTATTGGAATTTATAAAGTTAATAGCTAGAATTTTTAGGATCCAAGAGAATATATGAAAAGTAACTGTAATTTGTATGTATATAAATTTATCCTTAATTAATTTAATTCCACTATAAATGAAAATTTATACTGAAATAGGAATAAAATTATTTCCAGTGCTTGTTAATTTCCTCTAATTTACTTGTATTTAGTGTTAAATATTTTAAATTATACTTTAAAAAATTAAATGTTAAATTTATTCATTGAAATATGCAGTTTTTAATATAGTCTTTGCATAAGTGATACTAATAAATTGGAGACTAAAAACTATTCTTAAGATAATTCTAAACTAATATTCTTAAGAAACTTTAATTACTTTTTAGGATCTTTTGCAACTGCTACCTGCACTATATGTGATTATAAAGTAGATTCATCCGTTATAAAAGAAGATATTTTTAATCAAGTAAGAAAATTTTTTTATTACTTAAATTAAATATTAATTATTAAATGAAATTGTTTGTGAAGAATCATAAACTTAACTTGTTACAGACAATACCCTATTGTCCTGTTTGTCCCCCTGCATTGGGAGAAAGAGGAATTATGAAACCTGATATAGTATTTTTTGGTGAGGGGTTATCAGATGAATTTCATGAATGTCTGAATGAAGATAAACAAGTTTGCGATCTTCTGATTGTCGTAGGCTCATCTCTTAAAGTTCGACCTGTTGCTATGATTCCTAGTAAGTTTTTCTGTTCTTTCAGAATTAGAAATTTAGAAAAATGTTGTATAATCATAAAAAGCTCTTGTATTAAGAATTTGTATCTTCCATGTTAGTGAGTTATAATTTAATTATAATGTACATGTATTCTCTAAAATTTTAGAATTCATAAATAAGTTTCTTTGCTTTGCTCATAAAAATTTATACTTTTCAGCCTTTCATTTTGCTTTAACACCTAAATCCCTTATTTTTAAGCATTTTTGTCAAATTTCAATTTTTCATAAATTTTCTCTCCTGCAGCTCTTTATCATTTTATATTCATAATAGGTTGACACAAATCATAGAACTCATTACAATTAAGTTTTTTAAAAAAAATCTCAGAAGTTTATCCTTCCTTCTGCATATCTTATTTTGTTAGCCATTGGTTCATGACTCCATTCGTATGCATGGTTTCCTTTAAGTGGAGCTTTTCCCCCTCTGTGGCAACTTCTTGGAACTTTTTGTGTTTTACGCATTTGTATTTCCTATACATCATATTGCCAAACAATTTGTTTTCATTCGTTGTGCCAAAGGGAAATTAGTATTCTTTCAAATGTATGAAGAATATAATAAGAAATTAAACTGTATTTCACATCCAGTAGGAAAAGAGGGGGGATAAGCACTTCGTGGCATGTAATGCTGATATATAATGTATTTCTAGTTGATATATGATGGCTACCCAAATCAAAAGGTAACATACGATTTCATCCAAATGACCTCAGTTATATCAGCATCACAGAACAGGAAATCAAAGAGATGTAGGAAGTATGCACTACATACGTTTGGAAAATATTTCCAAAGTCTGACATTACCAAGCAGTTTAGATGTGCAAGTACCGAAATATGGCTGTTATTAGTGAATTGGTTTTTAGTCAGGAAAAAACATTAAATGCATGAAATAAATTCATTTGGCAACAGCATCTCCTAGCAGTAATGGTCCAAACTGTAAATTTTTATCCCATTGTCGTCACTTAATTTTGTCTTACAAAATGTTGGAATTTAAAAGTGGCCTTGTAATTTCAAGTTTGATTGCAGATTCCAATGGATGAATTTTAAAAAAATGTAGTTTGAGCATTTATTTTATGGCAGACAATTCTTCAGTAATTCAAGGTTGGAAAATAGCCTTGATACAAAAAAAACCATGGGTTGCTTTTTGTCATTCAGGAAATGGTGCTGCTTTATCTTTTAAAGTTAAGGAGATGCTGGTAGATGCATATTCTACTATTTATAGATTCAAAATCTGTACAATAGAGAAGTCTTAAATTTTAAAGCATTCATATACTCAATGGTTATCGCTTGGTCATAAACATCAATTTCTAACATAATGTTAAACTTCTGTTTCAATTTTTTTTATGGATACAGTCTAAAAGTTGAATAATTTCTATACCTTTTTATAAGAGTATCTTTACTGTAAATTTTTTAAGTCAGCCTTGTATGTATTATTTATGCCTTATATACTTTTAACATCTTTAAATTTACTTAAGTGTGTGAATTTTTATAAAATGTCAATACAAAACATTTCTTATAAATACAGTTGGGCCTCTACATAACAAAGTTGCTAAATCCCCCCAAAAAATTCATTATATAGAGGTTCATTTTTCAATATACTTTATTAACTGCATAAAACAAATTTTAAATTCGTAAACGCTATATATTAAAAAAAGTAGTTATTCACACCTTTTTGTAAATTAATATCTATTTTATATATCATACCCATCAAAAAAAAAAATGCTGCAAGGAAAGGAAGAAAAAAGATTATTGAGGAATACATTGTATTTTCAACATAAAGAAAATAATTTTATATTAAAATTTAATGAATTTTAAGGACATTTTCTAATTTGATGCCTAAGAGTAATTTTAAGCACTCATTATTTTACGTTATTTATCGAAGATGTTTCTAGTGAACTGGGCACTTTGAGGAAATGCCCAGAATTCTGTTACTCTCGATGAGTTAGGCACCTAATAAAACCAATTCAAGATTTGACCTCCATAAAATGTGTTAAAAGAGAGAATAACTTGTAATGTCCAGAAATACTTCAAAAATAGAGAAAAAGGAAATTGAGTCACAAGAGAAAAAGTTAGTAATATAGAAAAATGTACTACACAATTTGCAAGTTCTTTTATGAAGAAAATCGTGAAATGCTCTTGGTTCTAAAAAAAAGTTTGCTGTATAGAAAAATTCGCAATATAGAGGTTCGTAATATGGAGGTTTGACTGTACTTTCCTCATAAAAATAGCTTGCAAGTTTTCGTTGCATTATTTAAAAAACATATTTGTACATCTTGATTTATTTCATAAAACTGAAATATTGTTTATCCTTTTTTTATTTTAAGAAGTAGCTTGAAGTGTCAAACCCATGATTTTTTTATGTTTTGTTAGTTTTAAAAGTTAAAAGGTATGGTAATGTGTAATTTTCGCTTGTTAGAAGTGTTTGAAAAGGAAATTATCAAAGATTAGTTATAAACGACTCTACTTATATATTGAATTTAAAATAAGAAGGTACAAAAGATTGTACATGCAAGAATTAATATTAAAAGTCAATTTAATTTGAATTTTATGAAAATGAACGTATTAGAAATATTAATGAAATATAAAAATCTGTTGACATTTTTTAGAGAACATATTGGAAACAGTATTTGTGTGAATGATAAAAATGTTAAAAAATTACTCAATGTGGTAATTAATGTGTAGTTTTTTTAATGGAAACTTCTAATAGTTAAAATTATCTTATAAATGGTATATACTATTTATAATTTTCTTCTTGAGTTATTCATCATATTCTTTGAGAAATTATATTCTCTAATGGTATCCTTTAATTTTACTCTAATCTTCCAGAGTTCTTTTTATATTTGTTTTTCTGCTTTATTAATCTGTCATTTGAATATCTCACTTTACTATATATGTAAAATATATTTTAATATCTTATTCATAAATATTTTTTTATTTAATAGATGCAATATCAACAACTGTTCCACAGATTTTAATTAATAGAGAACCTTTAAAACATCTGACGTTTGATATAGAGTTGCTGGGTGATTGTGATGTTATTATTGGCGAATTATGCCGAAGGTAAATTTCCAAATATTGAATGTCTTTAAACGTTATGTTAATTTAATTAATCAAATAACTCTAAAATCTCAATGAAAAAGTTGAAGCATGTATTTTATTAATTATTGTCATTTTTAAAGGAACCATTAGACTTTCTTCATTATAAGTGGTCAAATTGGAATAACAAATTATATTGTTGCCAGAGTTCACTTAGTATAAATAATTTTCAATATTTAAATTTATATGAATGTTGTTTTTTGAGTAGATAAAAATACAGAAGTTTTTTAAATACATAATTTTTAATACTAATTACTACACTTGTATATTTTTAATGAAATTGAAATTATGTTTTAAGCATTAATGTTAAAAATAGATTTTTATGACTGAAAGAAGAGAAAAAAAAGAATTTATTGTTTGTATGTGTTTTTATTAAAAATTAGTAAATTATGTATGTATTTTTATTTCTTGTTCAAACCTCTAAATTGATTTAATTTAGATTGAAATTATTACACTAAGTCTTTATATAAATGACTTTAATTTGTCAAATTTATTACCTTGTATGTGATGGAGTTACTTAAGTATCTTTTTATATTTTGTAAAAGATAATAATTGTTGTAGCATCTGTTGTTTTTTTCTCTTTTAATTTCTGAACAGCTTGCTCTTTAAACGAATGTAGTTACTTTAAGATATTAATATACCAGGTATAAATGCAGATAAGGAAGATGGTTTTTAATAAGTATTTTGCTCTTTGTTTGAAAAATAAGGAGCATGCAAAATAGTAAATTTAGGAAACATTTTCAAAAAAAAACTAAAGCACTAGAATGTTGGAATCTATTATGTAGTTGAAGGGTGGAAATATAAATGAGATGGATATACAGCAATGATTTTTCTGAACAAAAATTATTTGCATGAAGGATGACATACTGATAAGATCTGTTGGAGGGAGATGCAAGTCGTAGCAGTAATTTCCATTGCTGATGTAACTGGATGAAAAACAAATAGTCAGAATGTGATAATCCTTACATTTTTAAAAGGCTCCTTTCTTGTCTACATTCATCAGTGATGAAGTCAATGAACCTAGCATTGAAACATTGTTAAATTCTTGTCTTTTCAAAGATGGTTGTGGAGCAGAGAATAAACATAAGCTCAATTTCAAATTGGGCAAAACTGACAGAAATCCATTAAATGTTTAAACAAGTGTACAGAGAAAAAGCATTATGTGGTTCACAAGTTTTTGGATGGTTTAACAGTTTGAAGAACAGCTGGAAAAATGTTGAAGATGTCAGGCATGCTGAAAGGCTGCATTTTGTGCACATACTAGAAGTAATTGGTAAAGTTTGTGAGCATGGGACTTAAAATTGCCAAAACTATTAAAGCATTTCCCAATGAATTGGGTGGCTGTGGTAGCCTAGTGGTCAAGGTATCAGAGCGTGGCTGGTGTGTCATGAGTTAAGAGTGTAGTACCTCTTAATATCGGCTGTGGAGGGGAGCGATGCTCGTTAAATCTGTCGAGAGCTCAAACATCCTCCAGTTGGTGTGGTAGTTAGGAGAGGGGGGTGCCAGCTCATGTGTTGTCCTCATCACTTGACCATGGTTCAAAATTATGTGGTCCGTCGCCAAAAACCCTCGTGTTGCTGAACAATGCGACATTAATATTCATTCACTCTCTCCCAATGACTTAGTGGTTCATCAGATTTTGACACTAAACATAGGGAAATACAAGGCTTGTTTCAGGTTCATTCCTCCAAGAAACCCTCTCCTGAAAGAACTATTGTTTGGAAAAGTTAGCGTAAAAAGGTTTTAAAGCTTCCTATTAAAATAAATTATATATTTCCTTATGTATTACCACATTCTGATCATGGGAAAATAGTGCATCATGAATTAAAAGTATAAAAAATATTCATTAAATTATTTTTAATATTAATGTTGCATATGGGAGAACCCCTCTTATTTTTCAAATATCTATGAGTATAACTGTGTTTTATGTTAAAAATATTTTTAGGTTTATCTTTAACTATATCCTTAAGATTTGCTTTTATATATTTATGTATGAAATTCTTTTAAAATTTATTTTAAGTATAATTTAATGTCTTTCAGATTGAAATTGGAATGGTCTCTAGACGACGATATTCCATCTGCACCATTGAAAGAATTGAGTGTTTTTCAATCAAGGGAAAATTTTCCTTCTTTAAGTGACCTTGCTACTTTAGATTCTACAGAATTTCCTGAAATAAATAATAATTTTGATTTTTCACAAGGACAAACAAATGGTGGTCCTTCAAGTCTAACTCAAAGTGAAGAAAGTAACAGTTGTGATTATCATGGTTTATCTGCTATAAAACTTGATGACAGTGAAGATGGATCAAATCAAGGGCAACTTTTTGTTGATTCTAGTAGTAATCCAGAAGCTACTCCTAAGTTAGATGATGTCTATACTACCAATTCATATTTAAGTAACAATAAAGATTATTTTACTAAAAAGTTACCAGGTAAGAAAATATTTAAAAATATGTAATTAGATTTCATGCATTCTCTTAAAAAATGAATTCTTATTCCTGGTATCTACTGTATTTACTTGAATTTAAGCCACACAATTTTTCCAGTGTTAATTCTACTAAAAATCTAGAGCGTCTTAGAATTAAAGGCAAAACATTTGTTGGATGGAGAAAATTGGATTTCCATCCCTTTCAAAAGAAAAAATGTAACCGTCCATTTTGGCTTCTTGCATCAGTGGCTTATCCCATTCAGCAGTCTATCTCCAGTATTCAGTCTATCCTAAACAACATTATCTGCTCGTATTTAGAAAGTTTTGTATACATTTTCTTTTAATCACTTAAACATATCAAAGATAATACAATACCAGCACCAATTCTGAAGTCAACTGTGACAATGGGAGTGACGAAATATTTTTGAAACATGCTATTGACAGTTGGAGTAATTATAGGAATATATATGAATTTGAAAGTTTTTAATACTGGTAAAGTAAATTATTAAATTCTTATTGTTTCTAATTAAAACACTTTTAAATTTCTGAAGAATTGGATATTGATCAACTGTTTTCACAATTTTTAATTTTTTCTGAAAAATGAGTTGAGATTTGGGGTGTGGTTTATATTAGAGTAAATACGCTACATAAATCACTGCTTGGACTTAAAGGAAAAGAACTTTTTTTTTTAATTCTGAAAATTTCTTATTTTGACATACTCTTTGATTTCTGTCGGACAGGTAAATTTTGCTCCTTTTAATATGAATTTTTTATAGGTTGTTCAATGCAAGGATTGTAGAAACAATTTTTACTGCAAAGTTAATGTATTTTTTTAAAAATAGCGTAATATATAAACAAAACTAATTAAAACAAATTAGCTTCTGTTTCCTACTAGGAAGCGTTCAAAGCTGACATGGGCATTAAGTCTATCGTGATCTTCGGTTAGACCCCTAAGACATTTGGGGGTAACCATATTTATTAAGACCTAAGATATTCTTACTAAAAGAAACATAATAATGTAACGCTGTCGCCTGCTAGATTAAAAGATTTTTTTAAAATCGATTATGATTGCTTGCTTAAGCAAATGATTTGATAAATGTGTAGATGACACACGTGCCTTCATTAGAAGTGAACAATGAAACTTAATACATTCACTGCCATTATAGGCGAAGAAAGCCAACCGATGAAATTAATTTTTCTCCACTTTTGACTGAAGGGGAGAATAAATGTAGATCAACTTTTCCTGTGACAGCACGAGATTAGCTATTTAGACATCATCCCACATTCTACTTTTCCATGGGGCTATGTTCTTGTGTTGTCATGTCTCACAAAGGTGTTGGACTTTATAACGAACTAAGTACATACGTCGACTTCAGATTCATCGGTTCAAATATGTTCTATGCTCATTAAATTGAATACGTCCATGGTCTAGCAGTCACTCATTGTTGTTCAAGTATTCAACTTGACAATTTTGTGTTACTTGAGTTTTTTTGTACAAAAAATAGCATTTTGTCTTATTTTAAAAGAGGAGTATAATGTCGAAAACAAGTGTTCAGAAAAGAAAGCAATTAATACAGAATAAGCACACCTATGCTACGGTGGACTGCAACAAATTAAAAAAAATTAGAAGTAGCCCATATCCTGGAAAAGTGCCCACTTCTGATTTAAAGGATATGCTGTATAGTTTATATTTTTAAAAAAAAATGAATGCTTTTATTCTGTATACTTCAAAATTTTGAATTTCTCAATTATTTTTTAATCTTTTATTTATTTTATTCATGCATTTGTCAGCCTCAAAAGTAAAACTGACATAAAAATACATAAATTTAAAACCCAGACTTTTCTGTCAACTATTCCATCTTTAAATATAACAATTGCCTTGCATTCATCAATATGAACTGTTATTTTGTGAGATTCTAGTGTTTTAGGTTGGCATTTTTCAAATTTTAAAGACTCACTTGAATTAAGAATCTTTTAACTCAATTTCTTTTTTAATAGTTTAAGTAAAAAATAACTGAAGATTGTACTGAATTCATAACAGTAACAGGCAGAATTCTTTAATGATTTATTTAAATTATGTTAATGATATTGCACTCTAGTAAATACATCATTAGTAGATATTCAAAAAGTGTATAAAACAAAAGTCAATTAAAAGTGTATAAAAGTATTGGATCTTATGATCTAACTAGTTGTTAGGAGTATTAAAGACTACTATAATAATTGCTTCCAATTTGTGTTTTTGAATAAAAATTTTGTAATATATTTTAAAGTAAGTTTTTTGTTAGCTGGATTTAAGTAGCCTATTTTATAAGATCTGTAAAATTTAAATGTGGCAGTTGATGAACTAAATTTGTTTTTTATTACTGTTTTTAACTAATAGTTATAATTGTTACATGTTTTGTTTTTCTGTATTTATTGATTAATCTATCCAAAATATACGAAATTTATTGTTTGAGAGATTTTAACTATTTATCATCAGTAATTTATAAAACAAATTGTTAAAATATATTTGACCTTAAAAACTTGTTTTACAGTAAAATTCCTGTTTTATTTTCACAGTGTTAGTTATTTATGGAATAACTAAGTAAAGAATGAAATTATTAATTTGTTACATTCTATCAGACTTGGCTAGTGAATTCATGAAATACCAGAGTATTCTGATATTACTGAATTGTGTGCTTTAATAGCAACACACGTACACATGTATGTATATATAATTTTTAATGTACTTCAGAGACAGAAATTACTTGAACATGAAAGATTAAAATTGATAATTGAAATTTTGGAAACCAGAAAGAGATGAATGCTGCAATATTATAAAAATTACTGACCTGAGGATAGCTTTGTAAAAGTTGGGGTTTAACAAGTTTTATGACTAACCAACCTTTCCCTTTCTGTTTATAGTACTGAGTGAAATTATATGAAATATAATAGATTTTAAATCCATTATTAGTGAAAAGTTTCCATATCTAAAAAAGCATTAGAAAATGCTTTGATCATGCTTAAATCACAGAATAATAAACTAATTATTACCAGATACAATGATCCAAATACAGCTTGCAAAATTAAGGTCAGTTAATAGTATCAATGAGTATAAAATTTTAACTAAATTATAAACTAAAAATTAAAATTATGGGGATAATATTAAGGATATATTTATAATTCATTACATAAAAACAATAAGCTAGAAGAGTGTTCTTTAAACGTTTTTGATTCAGGAAACCCTTGGAACTATTAGGTGTTTTGGGAAAACCCCATTCCTTGTCCTCTTAAAAGAATATTTCTTTAAATAATATTTAAAGTAGATCATGTTATAGATTCTTTTTGGAAAGACAATTTTAAAAGTACCTTATTTCTTTATTAAAACTTAGCATAATATTAATGTAACTTACCCACATATTAATAATATTAATTTGTGATCTCCAAGTGTCACCTACCCATGCATTATACATTTAGTACTTGGGATATGTACTTGCCTTTTTTTTTTACACAAACTGTTGGAGTCTAGGCCCATTGAAATCTGCAGTTGCATCTCATATTTTGCCTTTAATTCATTATGTTTTATTCTTGTAAGCACTCACATTGAAAAATATTTTTGAATTAAATACATTGTTCTGAATGGCATTAAAATGTTTATAAGCTGTGTTAGAAATCTTGTGTATTTTGTTTGAATTTGAATATGTGAAGGGTAGTATTTAAATGTGGAGAAGATTCATAGAGCTATGATTATTTCTATTTTTTTATTAATAAAAGTAACCTATTAATCTGTAAATAACAATTTAACCTATATGATTTAATATATCTTTATACCGATAACTAAAATTAAATAGGTATTTTAGTTTCAAACAGTTCATAAGATTATTCTTGATTTTTCTGAATGATTGGAAACTAAGAATCTGTTGCAGTATGTATTTTATTGTAATGTTTTTGAAAATTAATAATTGTTTTATTTAACACATTGAAGTCCTTAAATAATATGGAAGTTATAATCATCTTTTTATAAATTGTATTTGAATTGGTAGCATACACAGACCTCTTACAAAGAGGGGGGAGTAAATCCAAAAATATCTAGAGGAAACACCAAGGAGGGTAATCTCTGAGGTAAAAATTAAAAAAAAATTGTTGGTCTATGGGAAGGGGCAAGCCCCCAAACCCTACCTTTTGTAAGCCACTAGTTTGAATCTAAAAAATTTGCTTGATCAATATAGTTTGTCTAAATTGCACAGATTAATCTGGATAGAAACTTTTATGTATATATATGTGTATGTATATATTAAAGGGAAAGCTTTAGTATAGCTATAAATTCTTAGAAATAAATAGCTGCAATATCATAATACTTTGTTATGTTTTTTTTTCAGATCAGACTTATATATTTTGTCCACCAAATCGATATATTTTTCAAGGTGCCGAAGTGTACAGAGAAGATGATGATGATTGTTGTAGCACATCAACAGATTATTCTTCAGATAGTGATTCTCCACAGAGGCCACATTCAGATGATGGAAGTGGTAGTGGAGATATCAATAACAGTTTATTACAGAATGAATATGCATTATCTCAGTCAAGTTATGACCAACCTTGCCCTGTCAGTGAAAGTGGAATCGATAGCAAATATTCGAATGAAAGTCCGAAAACATAAGACATAATGCTAAAATTTTAGTTTTAGTATTCATCACTGCTGTTTTATTGTAATTTTCTAATTATCTCAGTAAAGTGTAGCCCAAAACACATTGTAAATGTCCTACCATTTTGGTCTTATTTTTTAAATGTTTAATATGCAAATAGATTTTAAAATGTCTTTAAAAATATATATATAAATCAACATATGAGAGAGATCTGTCCACATGTAGATTTTAAATCATTCTTGTGTACTAATTTGAAGTATTAAATTCTTCAAATTGTCTTGCTGAGTAAAAATTTATGGCTTTTTTTTTAAAGTATGGAATGTTTCCTAAGTACACTAGATAGAAGGAAACTAATTCTGAAGCTTGAAAACTTTATAATTTGAATCATTTAGAAAATAATTGCAGTTTATTTGAAAAATATAGGACAATCATCCTTTGACTTTTATGCTGAAAAGCAGTATAAGCTTGTATATATGTCATTTGTTCTTTTCTTAACTCGAGTGTGCAATTGTGAAATTATTTTTTACTCCAATATTTTTATAAGTAATTATTTTGTCTGCTGTCATTACTGTATTACATTAATATCATTATAAACTTCCCTCGTGTTTCAGTTTTTGTTTCATGCAATCATATTTGTTTAAAAATAAATAGTTATTTTCTATTTTAAATGTATTCATTGTCAGTTCTTACCTTGTAGGTATTTTGTACTGAATGTGTTAATTATATATAGATATAACATGGAAACTCATTAAAATGTTTTTCATTTGCACATTGTTAATGTATATATTGTGTGTAATTATAATTAAAATATCAGCACATAATTTTAATGTAAAAATGTTTGCATAATGGAAGAGTTAACTATAATACCTGCAGTTACATTTTGTCGTTTTTCACTTGTGTATTAAAAATTCAATGTTATGATATTTAGTAATTTATATATTCCAGCTCATTACAGAAATATAGATATTTTGTGTTTAGAATAATTTTTTATATAGTGCCAAATCTATTATTTCTGGAATTAATATTTCCTTTTTTGGAGGGAATAAATTGTTTTAAATTCTTATTTAAAAAATCAAATAATCTTGATAAATTTCATGATCAAAATTTAGTTGATGGAACTGATTTCAAACTAAATTAATTTTTAGTGTACAGATTAATATGGTTAGTAAAACATTTTTTGGGGGACCAAGCATGGAACTGTTTTAATTTAATTATATATTTGCTTATATATGGGTATTTTTCCTTGATTATATAAAAAGGTTATAATTACCCAATTTTTTGTGTGTTTTGCCTTATTTTCTTTAATATTAGGGCAAAATAAAATAAGAATTTTTTCTTTTACAATCTATTTATTAGAAATATATAACTTCAAACTACATCCCTACAATTTCCAAACCTTTTTGAATGTGTTTGATGTTAATGGTTTATGTATTCATTGATGGCCATGGCTTAAGTGAGAAAATCTGTGCAATGTCTTGTGCGAGTGTATATGGGTTTATTATCTCGTTTGTGATATTAATAATGTAACATCAATGTTATATTTAATCTCTTGCTTGTGTTGGATTATTAATCATTTATAATCCCTTTTTTAAAAATTTGATGCAGAAATGTAAAATGTTTCTTTACATATGTTAGTTTAGTATTAGTAGACATAACTGTTTTAATTTATTATTTTTCTTTTGCTACTTTGTGTATTTTAATAAATGTCAAAATTGTATGCCAATGTATAAACCACATATATTTTTGGATTTTCTTTTGCTATGGTGCTTGCTTTTGTAATGATTATTGATTGGGATAATATTAGTTATGTATATTGTAACAGAATTGTAAATATAATTAATAAACTTTTTAATATAATTTCTCAATCTAAGTTTTAATATTAGGATCTGTTTATTAATCATTTTCCTTTGAAAAATCTACTAGATATTTTTTTGATGGTGCAAATTTAAAATTTGTTGGATAGATTACTCTTTATAGAATTAAATGGTTATTGAAATTAATCTTTAAAGTCAAATTTTATTTAGTAAAAGGGCATATATATAGTTATAATAGTTTGAAAAAATATTTTTTTTTTTCTAGTATTCTTCAGCTATTTTTGTCGAGGGTCTCTTTTCTCACATTAATTCTTTGAGACTATTTTCACAATATAATATAGTGTTGGAAATTTTTAAATACTGTACATATTGTCATAGTTTTGTCTTTCTGTTTTATGTTTGGATGTAACTGCTGTAATTTTGCTGTAGTTGTACTAAAGTAATGAGCAGGAATTTTCAAATAAGCTTTCTATCCTATGTTCAAAGATTTTATTATAAGAAATCAATTTTTAGCCTTACTGTGCAATTATTTTGAGCAACAAAATGAAAGATTGGAATGTTTTTCTGAATTGTTGACTCTTGTCTATTGACAAGGGAAATGAATCTGATTCATCAGTTTGATATTCAAATAATCTAATCATTGTAATCTAAATTACTTTATTGATGTTGATGTTATGTTATGTTAAAAAAAGTCAGATTCATTACAAAATTTGTTAAAACTAAAGTCTTTGTTCAAAGGCTCAAATAAAGAACATTGAATCTTTTAAACAATATCTAAAAGATAAAAGTTTATTTCAGAAAGTTTGTTTTTTGTATGAGGTACTAGTTATTGGTAAAAATCAAGTTGGATTGTTTGCCCTCTTAAAAAAAATTTGGCTGTATTGAGAATAAGGAAGCTTAATTTGCATTGCTTATATAGCCAATATTTTTATAAAGTATTTGCCAAAGAAATTTTTTCCCCTTCCCTTGAAGGTGTTGATGCGGACTTTATTCATATTGAAAATATGTGTAGAATTGTCATCTCTAAAAGTTACAACAAAAAGTTAAGATTTAACATTAATAAAAAAATAAAAAACAATTCAGTACTTATTTAATGATGCAGTCTCTGTGCTTCTTTTGTTTTTAGCAAGAATTATTCAAAACCAATTGGCTTTAGTTTGAAAATATGCTAAATTTTTCAAAATATTGAATATTAAGAGAAAAATTGTGATTAAAAGCAAAAAAGAAAGTCATGAAATGGCATTTGTCTGTTCAAAATGAGGAAGCAATCTTTCATCGGATAAACGTTTTGTGTAATAATTGATTGATTTTTATTACTCAAAATCTTAGTTTTTGTATATTGTTTTCTTGCAAAGACATGTAATGAATTCAAAGATTAGATGTGTTATGCATGTGAAGTTTTTTTTATTTCTAAGAGATTTTTCATATCAAGTATCTTTTTTTAAATTTAACTTATCATATATGAAAACTTATTCAAATACTTTTATGTATTTCGTGGACATTTTTAGTTTTTTTTTTTTTTTTAATTTTATGAATTCATTTTTTATTTCATATAGTTCTAAAATTTTTGTTTTCAAAATAGAAAACCTTTTTCTCTTAATATTCAAAGTGTTTGTGAAATACTCACTAATAAGTCAGGTTGCATGTTGAATAAGTACTGAAACGTATACAATACCAACATTTAGTATCATATAGCCATCTGGGTTAAAATATTCCTATATTTAAAATGGTTTTGTTGCATAAAATTTTTCTTTAGATTTAATTGCAATTTTTCAGTTAACAAAACCAAATCGAAAACGTAAAAATTCAGATTGCAAATTAAAAGAGGTACTTAAAAAGTTTTGCTGTGGAATCAAAAAATGTTGGAAAATTTGATATGCATTATAATTTTATTTGATTTTGTAAAATCAATTGAACACACCTCAGTATGTATTTTCTGTTCATAACTTATAATTCATGAATATTGCCTGTGAAAGCATTGTTACAGCTTAATTATTGGGTATATTTTCTTTAGTTCCATTAGTATCTTTTACACCTCATAGTTTAACACAGCTTTTCTTTATTGTAAAACCTACATTGTTATAATAAACTGATTAAATGGATTTTATACCTTTAAATTGTTTGTATGTAAAAAGTTTACTGATAAGTAATTTAAATAGATTATGCTATATTTTTTTAAATACAAAATTTTTTCCTTCTGTAAACTGTGTTATGTTTTCCCCTAGTTTTATGCAGTATTAAATGCAAGGTAATTGAAATTCGTCTCTAATTTGTATATGAATGTTTTTTTGCTTTGCTTTAAAATTTCTTACCTTCAAATTTTAAAAAAAATGTTCAACTTCAATTGTTAAGGTGCAAAGTATATTTCCTTCCCTCTGGAAATTGTCAGGGTTCCTTTTTGTCTATAGTTTTGCAAATGAATATTTATGTTGGCTTCACTTAATGCATTTTACAAAATTCGGGATTCATTATCTGATAGAAAATTGTGCACATTTTCATATGAGTATAAAACTGTAATGTATGCATTTACTATACTTTGTTTTTATAAACACTGTTTAATATAATTTTTTCCCTTTAATATTGAATGTGAAAACTCCATTTGGCAGCGCAGTATGGGGACAAATTATGAAATATAATATTTTCTTTTATAGTATATTATATATATAACTAGAACATAAATATAGTAAAATAGGCTGTTATATTCTGACCCTTCACTAATATTGGTATAATTTTCTGTCAGTGAAAGTATTCTAAATATGGGTGCCATTCTTTTTACATTTTGTGAAGACAGCCTTAAATGAAAGTTTGAAATGGGGTTATGTATTTTTTAAGGAATTTTAAAAATATTTATCTTAGTACCTTATAACTTAATGTATTTATTTTAAACTTTTTTCGTAACTAAATACAGTTGGACCTCTCTTGAATGAAGTCGCAAAATCCCCCAAAAAGTTTGTTACGTGGAAAATTTGCTTAGAGATTCATCTTTCACTATACTTTACATTCTTGGTTCCTGGAAAATGTTCATTAAATATAGAAATTCATAAAATAATGGTTTGACTGTATTTATTATTGGCTGCTTTACTTTTAATAAAATATTTTTGTTCGGATTTATTAAATCCTGAACTGTATATATGAATGGGGAAAATATAATATAGTTATGATTAAAATTATTTTTTAATATGAAATGCATATCCATTTATAAAAAGATGCAGAGTTCATTTATCAAATATGTTATGTAGTTCAGAAAAAAATAGTTTTATATGAAGTTTTAAACATTAAATTGGCATTTGTATAGACTTGCTTAAATTCTGCAGCTTGTATAGTTTGTAAAGTATGTGTATTTTGCAGCATTTTTTTTTTGTGTGTTAATTTATTTAGTGATTACTTGCTATTGTAGTATCTACATTCACTTGATAGTGTTTTTATCTTGTGAAAAACAATTTAAAGAGTTGTTTCCTATTCTTTTGTAAATTGTGAATACCCCAATGTTAAGCTTTACTTTTTCCATATGTTTGGTATTATTCATATAAATAAATGTACTTACAAATTTGTTTGTCTTAATATTTTTTCATTCTATTTATTGATTGGCTCAATTTTAATGTTGAAGGACACTTTTACATATATGTGGGGGGGGGGGGGGAATCCAATATTAATATACGTTTATTCAGTCGTAATTATTATTGAACTTAAAATTTGGAAATATTATTTGATATTGAAGTTCATGAGAGAGATATATATATAATTTGAAATGCATTTTTATAAACAGTTTGATTCAATCAAAACTGGGTTATATATTAAAATGTGTTCTGTACGCAAAAAAATAGTATTCATAATTTGAAACCCTCCCATTGTTGAATATTAAGTGATTGGTTTACTGACTGGGATTAATTTTCCTCTAACTATACAAGATAATTATTGGTTATGAACCTTGTAATTTCGAGCCAGTCAAATGATGCAGAATACTTTTTAGTTGGTACTGTTTCCTAAACTTTCACATCATGTTACTTGAAGACTTAGATTCATTAATGTTAAAGAAAACATTGTTCATATGATGTGGTGGAATTTGGACTTTTCTTGAATATTCCTGGACAAAACTTGTGATCTATTAGGCTTCCATCCCTTTTTATTTAAATGAAGACTATTACTGAAATAGTTTGGGTTACATATTCAACAATGGCAGCTCTGTTAGGCTTAATAGGAATGAGTTTGTGAATGATGAGTGACTATTATTGCCTTGCAATTTGTTTTTAAAGCCCTTGAGATTGTGTAAAATATTCAATTGTAAGGGCATGCCTAGAATGAATGGAATCCTGAAAGTAGTAAAATATTTTTTCCAAATTCTAGTATAAATGATATACATGTTGTATATAGTAGAAAGGCGTCAAAGCTGGAATTTGATGCGTTAAAGAACATTTTTAATAATTGTGTATAAATTTCTTTTTTAAGGCAGCATATTTCAAAAAGTGTTAATGTTCTTGGATATATTCATATGAATGAAAAATGAAATTTGTTCTATTAAATTATTTAGAGCTTTTGTTTTTGTCTTTTTACAAACTTTTATTACGTGTATCACTTGTGAAGGATTTATTAATCCAAATCATTTTCACACATGCCTGTTAGATAAATTGTCATGCAAGCTTTGGGTATCGATATTATTTTGCGAATAATACCCCTTTATTTTAAAAGAAACACATTTCTGTGAAAACATTTATATATGGTTTAATTTATTTTGTTTCAAAAGAAACTTTCTTCATGTATTTACATGTTGTTGTTTTTTTGAAATTCTAATAGATTAGATTAAATTCTTTTAACTATACTAGAGTAATATTGATGAATTTTAGTTGTGTAAAGTGGTGTAATTGTGAAGAAATGTAAAGGTTGTTTTGGCTATGAGAGAAATTTTTTAGGTAGTTGATTAATAAACACAAATAATTTTAATTTTGCTAAATCGAATTCTTTGTTTAAAGGATTTTTGTAGATTTTTAAATATTAAACTTAACCTGTTTTAAAAAATATTTTTATGGTCTTTTATTCTATAAATGTAAGACTTTTCTACCCAAATTATTTAATGCATTTCAACTAATGAGAGAGCTGGAAGATAACTTTTGTACCACTTTTTACTAAAGGGATTAACTTATTTTAGAGAATTTAATGAAATGAAATTAAAGTGTACCTACAGGAACCTTGAATATTATGAAACTGAAAAATACAGGATTCTTTAGATTCTAAAAAAAGTGTCAAAAACTGGGCTTCAAAATAGACATTTTAATTAGGTGATTGACCACACAATAGGATTTAGCTAAAAATTGATAAAATGGAATTTTTAAGCGGTAAAAGTATTTAACCACTTAACTGTTTTTGTTTTGTTTTTGTCGTATGTCAAAAAATAAGCATATTTTTTGTAAACATTTTTAAGAGGAAATCAATTATATAAACTCAAATCAGCAGTTAAAAATGTTATAAATATTGAATTTAAAGAATTATGCCAAAATTTTTATTTTCATTGAAAAAACATTTTTTCTTAAAGTTGGCTTTTTTCCAATGAAATAAGCGAACTGGAAAGAACACTTCACAAAAATGTATATTAGGTTTATAAAAAAATAGTATTGTGTGTACTTATAAGAGTTAATTATTCTCTTAAAAATTCTGTTTTTGTATGGTAAATTTTAAAACAGGGATACAAGCATAGTCCAACATCGCAATCGGGGGAAAAAATTCGTGTTTCTCTTTTCACCTGTTTTCCAAAATAGTTTTTTTTCGACCAACACACAAAACATTACCTTGTTGGTCTCGATTTTTTTGTCGTTTGGGAGGAATCACTTCTAAAAAGTTTTTCTGGCAATCTAAGAGACAGGGCAAAATTCCCGGTCGTCTTTTTTTTCTTTCTCATTTACCGCCCTATGTCTTTTTTATTAGGTGATCTATAACAGTGTTCCGCAACCTTTTTATCGCTGCGGACCGGTCAACATTTGATAATTTTTCCGCGTCCCATTGAGGGTGGGACACATTGATTGTTTATATTTTAGATTGTTTTGATTTAACTATTTTAATTTATAGTTACATTTATATATATATATAAATATGTCTTCAGAATAAAATATAGTTACACCAAAAATGAATAAAAGTGATTTAACGTGGAATATAAAGCGATTTCCGTGGAAAGTTGCTTAAATCCGAGAGAAATGCCTACTTTAAAAAAAAATGGCAATAGTTTAATGTTCTCCAGGCGACCCGGCACCATTTGATCCACGGACCGGGAGCTGCGGATCACTGATCAGGCTTGAATTGCGGATCACTGAATTTCAGGCTTGATATAATATCAAGCCTGAAATTCAAATCAGATAATTTTCCTTCCACTTGCTGATATAAAACAAAATCATTCCGAAATGATGCATCTAAAAAATGAAAGAATATTTTTTTTTTCGTATTAATTTCTTGCCTTTTTTGTTATTGGGTAATTTGCGAGATGCTGATTCATTCTATCTACACCACAAGGGTAGCAAACTTTCATTACTTCTCGAATCTTACAGAAATTTCAGACTCACTATCTGAGTCAACATCAGAATTATTTTCTGTTATAAGCCTCTCATAATCGCTCATTTGTCTTTTATTTTAAGCTCCAAAATTTAAAAGAAATAGTGTTCGTAGCTTGCGGTACACGGATCCTGTAAAAGAAATCCCGCATCATCTAGTCTAAAAGAATACAGTAAAACCACACCATTTTTAACCGATTTAGACAGTTTTGAAGTGTAACTTTTTTGGGCTCGAGAGTGAATGAGAAAATTGCCCTGTTTTGCGTAACAGTGAAAAAGCGAACGGAAGTATTCCCCTCGAATCATCTTCATGGTAAGGAGAGAGGCAGAGGAAAAGGGGGGAGTGGGATCATCGCGTGACTTGTGTCATATCGCCCACATCTCCGACTGGTCAACTTGCTCACCTTCCGATTAGGGGTCCTTTTCCCCAGACCTGGGATCATTATCAGCGGTCGTATTAGTTGCAGTGTGAGCATTACGGTGTAGACAAAATAGCTCTTGCAGCAAAAGCGTGCCTTTTTGAAATTTTCTTTAGATTGTGTTGGCAACAGGCCGATGTGTTCGTTGGCTAATTTATTTCTTTAATTTTCATTTGCGTTGAATTATTATTAATTCTAATCAGAATGCCTAAATCAAATGCACAAAGAGGAAACGAGTTTCGTGAAAAAAAAAGAAAAACTAGCAGCAAGTCCAATCGAAAAAGTGACAAAAAAACAGAAAAATAATGCAAATTCATCAAGTGCTACTTCCAAAGCTCGATCACAATATCTGAGAGAATATAAACCCCAAAAAAAAAAAAAAAAAACTAACATTGCAAGATACTCTCTTAATGCCGTGTTTAATGACAAACAGAAAAATAGTGCAGATTCATCAAGTGCTGCTGCCAAATCTCTATCTGAGTACACATGAGAGAATATCGGGCATGGGGAAAAAAACATTGCAAAATACTCTCTTAATGCCGAGTTTAAGGGATGGGAATTCCACATTGAGACTCTTCTTATGACAGCACACATTAATACGGACTTTGTGAACCAACCTGTGTGCCGTCAACTACAGAACCCTCAACAAGTCTAGTGCGTGTTGGAGCTGATGCATGTGAATCGATAATAAATTCTATCTTATCTTACAAAGACTATGATTTCCATAAAAATGCGTGGCCACGGTAACCTAGAGGTTAAAGTATCAGATCGTGGCTGGCGTGTCATGAGTTCGAGCCGAGTACCACTTAAGACCACCGTGTAGGGGAGCGATGCACGATAAATCTGTTGAGAGCTCAAACGTCATCCCGTTGGTATGGTGTGGTAGTTAAGTGAGGGGGGAGTGCCAGCTCAGGTGTCGTCCTCGTCTTTTGACCATAGTTCAAAATTATGAAGTCCGTCGCCAAAAGCTCTCATGTAGCTGAATAGTGAGCCGTTAATATTCACGCACCCATAAAAATGCTCACAAAGATTTTCAAAAGCTATTCGTTGTGAATCCTTTCGGTCACGGGTGTTCCATTTGTGATAGATTATGGCTTAGAGATGATTTGAGTGGCCGTGGTAGCCGAGTGGTATAAGTATCGGATCATGGCTTGCCTTGTCACGAGTTCGAGCCCAGTACTACTAAAGACCCGCCGTGTAGGGCAGCGATGCACGTTAAATCTGTCGAGAGCTGAAACGTCCTCCCGTTGGTGTGGTAGTTAGGAGAAAGGGTGCCAGCTCAGGTGTCGTCCACGTCACTTGACTATGGTTCAAAATTACGTGGTCCGTCGCCAAAAGGCCTCTTGTAGCTGAACAGTGTGACGTTAATATCCAATTAATCAATTAGAGATGATTTGAGAACGCTTGTTGAAGAGCAAAAAAAAATATTTTACTGGAAATTAATTTAGAAGACATTAAAGAATGTTACAATTGCCGACAAAGTTTAAGTAGGAAAAGTATACCCAAATTTATCAAAATATAATAGTTCTGTATACCCAGAAATTCCAGCATATCTGCCTACTTTGGTTTTGGTATAAAAAAGGCCAAATTCACCACGAATACTTTTCATGCAAATTAGGCGATTGAGACATGTACACTGTCAGTTTGGAATATTAGAGCAAATAATCAATGTTCCAACGTCGCCAAAGAAGTTTCACTTCTATCGTGTGGCGTTCCACGCACCACTTTTTTTTGTAATTCTAACAGTCGACTATTTGAGACATCTTTTAGAAACATTGCACACTAAATGAGTAAAAAATGCGATTAAATCAGAGGATTAGAGAAGAAAAAAGTGTTACGCCCGAGCGCCGATGGGGTAATCAGGGAAGTGACATTTCAAGTGCCCGAGCGGTGTTCGGGAAAAACAGGAAAGTGGTTAATTTATAAAATCTGTAAAAGTAATTTTTTCAATTCCTACTATTAACTCGCACTGTGTATGTATTTATCTATATATATATAAAATGTTGTGTTGATTTGTGTACGCTCGCATAACTCAAAAAGTTCTGCATGGATTTATCTGAAATATCGACACAACGTTGCATTTGATTCCAGTCAGGTTCTTACATACTTTTTGTTTTGAAATTCACTCTAAATTTTTTAAAATTTAATTTTTAAGTGATTTTTTTGGTGTTATGACGTCATACGATGTCATGATTCGCTCTGAATGTGAAAATTTAAACTTTACACATAGTTTTTTCCGAATTATTGTATATTTCTACTATGTTTATGTTTATATATTGTTTGTCCTATTTATCTATTTTTTGTTCTTTGATACGTAATTGGGATTATTTTTCGAATAATCATTTTTTAAAAATTATTCTTTCAACAACTCAAATTTTGTTTTGTAGTTTTGGCAACAATCGGATAGCATTATCGCGGGATGCTCACTATTTTGCTTAGATTCTACATCGTGTTTTTTTCTGTAATTTTGGGCTAAATTTATCTCTCTTTATTAAGCGAAAATGAAATTTACGTAATGAACTTCTATACGCTACTTATTTTTCTACCAAATAGTTTCCGTTAACCATTTACCTCAAATAAAAAGACGTAGCCAAATGCCGCGATATAACATTCAATGTTTGGAAACAACATTTGTTTCCCACTTTGAGACATTTTAATTTGACGAAATTAATCGACAGGGTTTTTAATAAGAATGTTTTTTCTCTATTTTAGACAACGTTTTAAATTTCATTTGATTCTTACGTATTATCGCAACAATCGCCAGCTTTCATGATAACTCGCAAAGTTGGCCATTCCATTTTTGCAGATGTTGTACGCGCGGAATTGGCAATCATGTTCTTCGTTTTATACAATGTCGCCAATAGGTTGCGATAATACGTAAGTACCTTTCATTTGATGTTACTATTGAAATACAAATGGTATAACTAAGATTTTCTGATTTTGAGATCAAAATATTGCACCTTATTTTGTTTTTGATTGGTTTATAAGATTATAACTTTCTTTAACAGATTTCATTAGTAATTTGTTAAAAAAATACTTGAAGTTATTATGGTTTGCTTTTGTCAAGGACATAGAGCCACCACTGTATAAATGATGCAGGGGCCCCAACGGATGTTATTCCAGTTCCACTTACATGGTGCTCATATCTGAAAAAGGGCCCCAAAGGAATTCGGATATAGGCCCACTCAGAGCTGTTTTGTAATTTCATATGTTTTTGTTTTAACCTACATTTTAACTGATGTCAATCGGCTTCACTACATAAAATTGTATTGCAGAAACTCGAACTTAGGTCATCATACTGGCCAAGCAAACGCAGTGCAAGGGGTAGTTTCTCATCTAATTAGAGTAGGTTTCAGTGAAGGAGCAAAACAGACAGATGGCTCAAATAAATGTTGAGGAAGCAGGTGGTCACATAAGATTGTAATTATTTTTTCAAATTATACTTTCGCGTTGATAAAGATAGTTCAGCTCTTTTTATGTCAATTTATGTTAGTATTGTATATCATTTTTCGATTTATTTTTAAGCCCAGGATATTTACTTTGGATAATTTTTATATATAAAATACTAATTTTAATTCTGTACACTATGTATGTGTTTGGTGTGATTTCAAAATATCTCCACAAACGAGTAGCGTACTGATTAAAATCTTCCACCTACTTTATCTTTCTCCAATGAATCTAAATTAAATTAATATATAATTTATTTTGTGGTACTTATATTTTTTCTTTAGTCGGCCATTTACCTAAAATCAAAGGACAACACCAAATACTGCAATATGCATTCAATAAGGGAAAAACATTTTATGCCTGTTTGTGCACAATAATAACACTTTTTTGCACTTGGTAGTGAATTTCGTGCTAATTTTTGATATCGGGGGTAGTAGCGTCAAGCTGTTGTTTATGTTCGCCAAAATGGGCGATAATATTACAATATGGTTAGCTTAATATTTTTATCGTCTGTCGATGTGGTTGCCATGGGGATAACGTATATTAGAAATAACTTTTATTTGTTTTTTTCCGTTATAACCCTTTGATTTCAGACGATATCTTTAAAAATTTAACCATTTTCAGTTTAATCTTTCTATTTGCGTCTTCTGTTTAATTCTGGGCTACTTTCGAATATGGATATTTCTAAAATGAGTGAGTACTAGAATATTTTTTTCTTAAAAGAATAAGTGTTGTGCGTTTAATTATCGCATTAAATAGTTTATATTTTCGTTTTAAAAATGTTTTTTTTTACGTTCTTTGTTCGATCATACTCGTTGAAGGAACTTGCAGTGCAAGTTTCATATTGCAAGCTTTCACTACTTTGTAATTGATGTTCTAAATTCATTTTAACATACATTATGTAATTATTTTATTCATAGTGAAAAAAAAATGCAAGTATTACTATGTGTAATCATCATATAATATTCGTTATTTATAATTGTTTCTTTTAGCATTTATTTAACTATTACATATTTTGTTATTTATTTATAATTAATATTATTTATTTATAATATAATTATTATTTAATTATAATTTTCTTATTTATTTATAACTATTTCTTTTGCTTATTTATAGCTATTCTTATGTTTATTTATAGTTATGTATTACGAGTTCTCTTATGCATTATTTTCATTTTTTTACAATTCAACGATTACACTTTTTAATAATTACTATTTAATTATATTATATGATTATTATTTCTAATAACCGCGTTATAAAATCGTACTATATGATTATTATATGCTGCTTATAATACTATTATTAGTTCATGTTACTTTTTATTACATATTATATTGTTCATTATTTATTGATTGATCTAGGTTACTCTCAACCTATATTTTTTATTTGAAATACATTTCAATGTATTTCAAAACAATTCTTTTAAATTATTGTGTATCATTAAATTACCGCTAGGCCGCCATATTGGATTTCATTCCAGCAGCAAGCAGCACTTGGTGCTATTACCCCCGATATCAAATTAGTTCCTTTGTTGTTAATAATTGGTTTTTGATAGCTTTTTATCATTTAAGTTGTTATAGCTAGCTGTACCCAATCACGTTTTCCTGTGGCTCAGTCTGGTTAAAAAGAAAGAAAAGAGAAAGCACACATTTTTAATATCTTAACCGCTTGCACTTGAGGTATGATTTTTTTTATAAAAAAATGTGGAAATATATATATATATATATATAATACATTAACAAAACTTTTATAAACAGATTTCATTTGTAATTTGTTAACAGAATATTCCCAAGTTATTATGGTTTTTTTGTTATGTTTTGAATCTAAAATTATATTTGCATTGTCTCCATAGGGGAGGTGCCAAGTTTGAAAACAAATTTAAAATGACTCTTGAGGTCAAAAGGTTAATTTTACAATGCTTATGGGTAGACATTTTGTGTTGCTTCATTGTCTGTATAGATACAGAAATTGTCTGCTGTGCCTACTTTAGAGTAGGCACAGAGAGTGCAGTAGTTGCCATTTTTCAACACTTCATGAACCACTTAATGTATAACTTTATAATTTGCGGTTCACTTATAGGATTGACCTCTATGTGGTGGAGCACTATAGCTATATTTACGCCTTTATTTAATCTTCTATGCCCATGAAAATAAGCTTCATGAAAAGCAACAATCAACAGACTGAAGTGTTTTGCCTACAATTTTCCAAAAATTGGTTGAGGTTACCAAAAATCACTAACCTCTTGAATTTTGCTTTTTGTTTAGTTATTTCGGTAATTAAAAGCTTTTAGTAAAGAATAATCCATGTTCCATAATATGTTATTTTGTTCATCTTTTTTTAAACTGAATCTTCATAGAAGTATAAATAATTTCCCAATTTTTCTGCATACCATCCAAAATTTTTCACTCATCACCAATTGGTGACTGCTGCTCTGTAACACACATCAGTAATTATGTATTAGCATCACC
>BMAV01025861.1:308493-333684 GCA_019973955.1 Trichonephila inaurata madagascariensis
GACTACTTGTGTTTCTTTAGTCGCGGTTTTTGATGAATCACTTCCGAGTTTGTAAACATATTTAATATTCGTAAACTGATCTAAAATCTACATGAAATTGCGAACAAAATGATACAAAAAACATTTGCTTTATTTAATTATTAGTTGAAAAGATGTAAGAAAAACAAAGAAAATTCTTCATTTTTGTTAGTAACGCAGTATTTTTCGGTAGTATAATAGGTATGTTTAAGCACAGAACTTGAGGTATGGCAAAATATCTTTGAATTTATTCTCAATTCCTACTATTAGTTCACTCTCTCCTCCTATATATATATCTTATTCAAATTTTCAATCGTTATTAAATACTTTATATTCTTCCATTCAAAGTAGGAATTGACTTAAAAAAAAAATTATATTACTTGTTTTCCGTTAGTTTGCGATGCTTTGAACTCTTTCCAGTGTTAATATGATTTATCTTTATTTAATGTTAATGAAACGAGATATACTCATATCTAACTTACCGAAGTTTTTTTTAAAGGTATTCAATGTTTTGATATCAAATATTTTCTTTATGATAAAAGTACAAATTTTATTTCATAATTAGTGAGAAAAATACGAAGTGGATGCATCATTACACAAAATAGTGGCACGCGAAATTTGAAAAATTTGAGATTGTCTGATGAGTGCCTTGATAAATCTTGGAAAAAATATTATTCCTAGATGACTGCTCTCTTATATATATTTCTAAGTTATGTACTAAGCCATAAGTAATCCATGAAATATAATTAAGAGAAGAGATGTGTGTAACTCTGTCCAGTTTCAGTATTGTTCCTAATTGAAAAATATTTTGAAATTCAGTTATTTGAGTATCGGGAGTTATATGAGTAATAAATTCTTATGTATGCTACCGGCAAAGTATGAAATGCTGGCATTGTATAGAATGCCTAGGCATTGTATAGAATGCCGGACGTTTTTAGGCAAAGTATGAAAGAAGAGAATTATTTCATACTTTGCCTAGGCATTGTATAGAATGCCTAGGCATTCTATAGAATGACTAAAGCTGTTTAGGCAAAGTATGAAATGAGGTCACGATAAGGTTACTATATCAATGACGTACATTTCTAGAAAATACAAATGTTATTCTGACAAAATAATGAGAGTGGCATTAAAAAATTATTCAAAATACGTAAAGGAAAAAGAAGATTGTACCAAACAGAATTTATGTCTTTTATTAAGGAAAACAAAATTTTCAAATAAAAAATAAGAACTTAAAATTAATCTACTTTTTGCAACATGGTAGGCTTGAATGGCATTTTGAATTACATTTCCTTTCATTTTTTACGCAAAGACCATTCTTATTCTTTCAAATTTTTTCATAATTCCTTTTGTCCATATTCTGGAGATGTTTGTCAAATAAGGTCTATTACAAATTTATGAAGTTCATTCAAAAATTGACAAATTTGTTGAGTAGTGCTGAGTGCCACTGATAATTGTAACGTGTGCCATAGGTTGCCTACCCCTGCTATAGACCATGACTCCTGCTCCAACACTACAAGTTGCTTCTCCATTTTCATGCAGCTCAGGAAAAAACCAATTTTTTGCTGAAAAAGTTTAAGTAAAATTGAGTATTTTGACACTTCAAACAAACCACAATGTGCAACTGAAAAATTCTGAGCCCGCGTTAAAAGTCTCGTGCCTTGCCACGCAATATTCGAAAGGAATCGCAGATGTATTTCATACTTTGCCGGTTTCTCATTAGGCATTCTATAGAATGCCTAGGCAATGTGTGAAATAAGAATCATTTCATACATTGCCGGCTAGTTTAAGGCATTCTATACAATGCCGGATTTCATACTTTGCCGGTAACATGTACATATAAATTAGTTTTTTATACTTAAGAGCTCAAAATTTCTTTTCATGAAACCTGTTAATTATTTGAAAGGGGGGGGGGATGCACAATTTCAAAATACATTGTACAACTGAAAAGAGAAATTTTATAAATTTAGTCTTATTCACATTAAATAATTATTGAGGTCTAATTGCAGGAATTTCTAGGCAATTAAATCATATTGGTTTACACGCACGGAAGCCAGTTGCATGCTTTTTGATATGAATGTGAAAAAAAGTCGTTAAAAAAAGTATACACTGTTCCAGAGGTGGGGAACTTATATACCATTAGAGGCCACATGTAAATTAGGTAGTAATGAAAGAGGTCACCTATGTTGATGTATCAAAAATGCGATTTGTATGAAATTATTATAGTTTTAACAATTTGGTGTATTATATAGAAATATTATTAAAAAAAAATTAAATCCTTATTTATTTATTATTTGACATAAAAAATTACAATATAAAATATTTTTTTTTGTATTCACATAAGGGTAAAAACTTGTTATGACACATTAATCATTAATTATTATTTTTAGTAGAAGTATTAAATTATGATGTTTAAGAATGTCTGATTCCCAACAAGTGTCAAGCGTCTTTTTCAGAACATAATTGTTGTATCCCATTGAACAGAAACTTATAATAAAACACTTCATTAATATTCAAATGCCATTCTTACAAATAAAGTATGTTTTTACGTACATGGAGTCAGTCACAACAATAATAGTAAGAAAATACTTTTTATGTAGAGATCATACAATATGTTTGGTAATGTTGCCGTGTTGCACTTAGTGGCTTTCTAACATTATATTTCTAACATCCCATAAGTAGTCATTGAAACATATATACATTAATACCGTTCTTTATTAAATTCCATTGATTTGCAAATTATAACGTGTATCATTAAATTATACAAGCCTGGTTTTTATGAAGGCTGCATAATAAACTCATGGACGCCGCAGGCTGTGGGTTCCCCACCTCTACACTATACATTCAGTACTGGCGTAGCTAGTTCTGAGTGGGCCCCGCATCAAAACTCCTTTGGGGCCTCTTTTAGAAAAGAAAGCGCTATTAGTGATATTGTAGTTACTCTTGTTGCTGCCCCTGTAGCTTGGGGGGCCCCGTATCCTTGATACGACGGTTGCTACGCCTCTGACATTCAGCAATGCTAACAGTAAAGATATAGTAATGAAATAACCATATTCACTAAGAATAGAAACAGTGGTCCATAATGATTATTTGCTGAATCGCAATTTACTATCCAGAGTAATTTAACACCAGCTAGTCTGCAGAATTAAAGGTAGATATATCACCACAATGTCCATAAAGATGATTTTATTGATCACTTTTTGTGGACTAATGGCGTGACATTGTGCATAGTGAAATATTTTCCACATCTTCGATTACCGTACGAGATCATAGATATTGCATTGAAGTTTTCTAGGGTTATGTTCTTTTCTGTGACGAAATAAGTGACCGCGGGAGTCGAATGGTCATGGTCGCGAAGTGTTCGGGTTAATTTAGTATCTTACCATCATGTGAGTTAATTTGTAAAGTAGTAAATAAAATGTTCTCACAACATTCTTAAATTTATTCAACAGCAAGGGCGTAGTTACCAACGATACGGGGCCTTCAAGCTTCAAGGGCCTCAACGTGTACAAGAAAAAATAGTAAAATGTTAAGGGGCCTCAAAACGGCTCCCAAGGAGTTTTGATACAGGGTCGACTCAGGCCTAGCTACGCCCTTGCTCAACAGTAAAGGTTTCGTTGAGAAATCAGAAATATTTTTCTTTGATTTTGTAGAACATTAATTGATCAAATTTCCCTCTATTAATTTTCTAATTAATTTATATCGTATATCTATATGTTTAGTTTTTAAAGTTAACACACACAATTCTTGTTAGAAAAAGGAGTTGCAGCTTGGTGATCACAGTATACTTTTGTCAATACTTTATTTGAAAGAACATTAAATTCATAAATTACTTTAAAAATTAACTTACTTCTTTAATAATTTCACAAAGCGCAACGAATTCAGATTCCATGGAACTAAGTTTAATACACTCCTTTTTTGCAAGGCCAACACAAAATTATGACCTCTAATTTTATCGAATATCCTCTTGTAGAATAACCAGCTGCACCCCAATTAGCACGTGTATAACATTTTCTAACATTTCAAAGATTACATAATCTTTCATTTTAAATATACTATTCAGTATACCAGTTAGAATTTTTCCAATGTAAGGATGTGTAATCTTCCGAGAATCGAGACATTAAATTTACAGAATTAATAATACCAGCTTAATTAATAACAGGAAGATGAATGGACATAGATTTCCGAAACTCTTTAAATTTTAACTACTCTATATTTACGTCTGTTGATGCATAATAAAGAATTACCTCATTCATATATTTCAAAAACTACATCTAATAAATATTTCACAGGACCTAGTTGGGTTAAATCGAATCTACTTTGAATTAGCGTTGTAGCTTTAATTTATCTCGTGCTTCCTACACTTCTCATCAAACTTAACTGTAACTTCAATATCATTTACATAAACTGTTAAAATAACATTTTAATTCTACACGCTAATTCGACAGATCATTCTTATTTTTGCATGATCTTTCTCTATTTTTCTTTGAGTATTTTATTTTTTATTAGCTTTTAAAAAAGCTGTTTCTGATTTTCTTTCTTTCATTATATGTTTTACCCATTTTCAACTATCGAAATCTTACCTGCATTCCCATTGGTCAGGCCTCGCTCTGCCCACTCAAAGATCGAAATTTTGTTTTCATTTTCATTGCCTGAATCGTTTTTGAAGCTATTTTTCTTGCACTTTAATATTTTTTATTCTCTATTTTTATTTTATATATATATATAACTTTAAAGTATTTTAAATTAACAAAGGGCAAGAGAGAGCAAATTAACAAAGGGCAATATAAGTCACTTAAAATCCTAACGACGTGAGGTTATAGCTCGGAAGAGCTAGGTACTCAGGTCATCCACCCAACGATATTTAATTCTACACGCCACACACAATTCACATTGACCAAAGTAGCTCATTAAGATTTAAATCTTTTATTATATTGTCCAAATCACTGCCGCAATATCAGTTACTTTGAAGTAAACCATATAATGTTTTATGAAGCAAGTAAACTTCATTTTGTTTATATCGTAGATGAGCTCCATGATTTGGCGACAAAAAATTGGCGCCAATTTTCTTAGGATTTTAGCACCAAGTCGCCAACCCTTGGATACTAGCTACATACTTAGGATGTGGCATAAGTTGGATATTTTGAAAAACGTGGCTTTTTCAAAGCATTCGGCGAAAATTTTGGGGGCCAAAAAAATCAGTGGTTTAACTAGGATGATACCTTTATTTTCTTGTCTTTTTAATAATATAGCCTGGTGGTTGTTAAAGATAAGCAGATTAACTTAACGGTAGTGGTAGTTAGGTATTACGCAGTTGACCAATTTTGCTACATCAAAAAAACGTCGCCAAATGTTGTTATCGTTTCCGAATATGCGCGAAAACTAAGTCCTGTGCATATTGTTTCCGTATTTGATCGACAAATGTGACTTTGAGAGAATAAAGAATTAAACAAAATATATTTTAAAAACAGACACATATATTTGTGAAATAAACAAAACATATAACAACTACATTATTCAGGCTGCCTAAACGCCATAATTGCATTCAAAACCGAGCCAAATGTATTTTCATGTAGAGTATATCATATAAGTTCGTATGAGTAAGAATCTAAATGCTGTCATGCATCTGCCGAGATGTTTCTTGTATTACTGAACTAATCTTTCGGATGCTTATGTATTCGACCGAAATATTCCACTACATTCTCTTCTGTTGTAAACTGAATCCAAATTTTAATCATTTTTCCCAACAAAATTAAGAAAATTATTATATTGCAAATCAGAAACATCGTTTTATTCAATGTTATAAAAATTTACATCGTTTTATTCAATGTTACATGCAAAATCTAGAATATTGTGTTTCAATATGCATGAAATCAGTACAACCCATTGAAAAAATAATTTTCTTTCATACACGAACGAGACTGTTGTGTTTGAACCTGCAAAGAAACGGATTTTCCCAATTGGCTGCATATCGGGAAGGAAGTAGCCCACGAGGGTCTGTCCGGCCAGATATGAGATGATGAATCATTTTGTATACAATTAAATATAAATTTCTGAATGTTTTTGAATTTATCAATATTATGTGTAGTTAAACTAGTGTTTCCCATCAAAAAATTTAAAATTATGTTTCTAAATATAGATATGTGTAAACAACTATTCCACACACAGTTTGTGATCTTTATAGCATTATAGTTAAATGCATCTCTTTTATTGTAAATATTACGGTACAATTTGTACAATCAATGCTATATATTTCTCTTTATCTAAAAACTCAACCGAATTAAAATTTGTCTGTATCAATTTTAGGTAATCCGGGTAAAAATCAATGCTAGGTTTAAATTCCCAGTCGCGATTAATAACAATTACATCATATGTGTATCTGAATACATATATCTGAATCTCTCTCTCTGTATATATATCATTCTTTGCTTCATAATATTATACAAAACTTCATTAATAAGCAACATAATAAAGCTATAATTAAAAATGGTAAAGATATAGATTTTTTAAAAAACAAAAATATTTATTCAGTTCATAGTTTTGGTTTTGAAGATCTTTTTAATTCCATTGATATCAATGATATTATTAAGGTAATTTTAGAAAATCACAATAATTATAATCTTAATATTAATTTCCACAAATTTAAAACTCTCATAGATTTAGTCTTAAAAGAAAATTACATTAATTTTAATGGTTCATTATAAAAATAAACTAAAGGTTTGGCCCAAGGTAGCTTTACTAGTGATAGTTTGGCTAATTTATATTAACACTTTTATGAATATTAATATATTATTAATAATGATTATTATATTTTTAGATATATAGATGATCTAATTGTTTTTGGTAAAAATAATAATTTAAACCCCAGTATTAACTTTTATCCTGATTACTAAGCCTAATTAAAATTAATAATAATCCAGTTAAAACTAATTACTTGGATGTATCATTGTATATTAAGAATTATAAATTATCTAATAATATTTATGATAAAAGAGATGCTTTTAGTTTTAACATTCTTAAAGTGTCATACTGGAATTCGAATTTATCAATTTCTATATATAGAAATATAATTTTCAACTATATTTATCATAATAATGTTTTAGCTAGCGACAAATCGAATATATATTTAAATTTTAATAACTTCATTAACCAATGTAGTGAACATGGAGATATCCTGCAAACTTTCTTTGCAATTATATTTCTAATAGTTCTCAGTGAAATGACAATATGTAATAATAATAGCATTTTTTAAAAATTAGTTATGCAGTTAGTCAAAAGATGGCGCCACATGTTTAATAAATTAATAATATTATATTTTATGTAAATATTATTGTGTATATATTTGAGAAGTTTTATATTTTCTATAAAATTTTAAAACAATATTTAATGTTTTTTTAATGTATATAAATAAATATTTAATATTATTCTTTACTTAATATTATTTTATCATAATTTACTAATTTTAATTTTACGTGGTACTATAATTTTTCTTGTATCTGGGGGGAAACATAATTTGTTGCTGTACTCACGAAGTAAGTCTTATCATTTACTTTATTGCATCGATTTAACTTTATACTAGTAAATACTAGTAGGCTATAATTTTATCGCTATTTTTTAATATTATAGTGTATTTTATTTTTAATATTTAAATTTCTACTAATATTATTCCTTCCTTTCCCTATGGCTCAGAGTATAGGCAAATTACAGGTGAAGATTGGCTAGCCCCAAAACATTGTTTAAACTTGCAATCTTGTTTCCTAAGGCCAGGAGTTTGTACTACTGTGTACTATTGTACTATTGTGGCTAATATTTTCTGCTATCTTGACTAGTTATACTTAGGATTTTTAGATATTTGTATATATTTGTGAGTTATATATATATAAAATATATTAATTTTGTTTCTGCTGATGAGGATGAATCTATCATCTGATCGGTTAAGATACAAATAAATATCTAAGCTTTGGAACGATTCGTAAAAAAGGATTAATTCCAAATGTTACAGAAGAAAAATTACTCAATTTTAAATATATTATATCCTTCTATATATTTTCTGAGCTGTACATTGTCATAAATAATGAAGTGTTGATTCATTCGTTAATAAAACACACAAATCAAAAACAGCATTCTACTTATATTTATTCACGAAAAAACATAAAAGTTATTTATTTTAGTGGTTAGTGTACAAACAAACACAAAAACAAACAAATAAACAAATGTATCTAAAATCAAAATTAAAAGTTTTTGTGTTTTACGTTTCTTTGATCACATAGTTGAAATGAAAAATGCAATAGAATAAAATTTTTCTTAGTGTGTGATCTCTCTTTAATTAAGACACACAGACAAGTTTTTTTTTCCATAAATTACTTTCTCAGATATTGTATGTTTAGGGAGTAGATTCGTAAGTATAATATTAAAAATTTGGTTGACTCGAATAGAATTTAATTGACAAATTCTAATAGTGTGGAAATAACTAATGCTTCTTTTTTGTATATTGTTTACTATTTCTAATTTTATTTGAAGTATTCATTTCCTACAAAGACAAAATACCTTTTAAAAATGTTTTTGAAACACATGATATGAGAAAGTAATGCATGGAAAGTAAGAGTTACATAAAATACATATCTGAATAAGTTGCACACAAATCAGCACCAAAAACAAAATTTGTTCTTCTGAGATTATTACAACCACATAAAAGCGTAAAGGAAATGAATGCAGAACAATAACGACAACGAAATATTATTCTAGAATCTTAAAAAGGACAATGGTGCTTGAAAATGGACTAGATGATCACTATTTTTGAATCTACATAATAATACTTTTGTCTTACACTATTACATTAATCTGAAAATTTCTAAGCAATGACTTAGATTTTTAGAAATTTTTATATGATTAATATATATTCAAATTTCAGAATTTAAAATACTCTTTGCTCATATTTTTCTTGTTGTAATACAATTCCTTTTTATTTGACAACAAACATATCAGTTTTATCTTCAATCTAGCTGAATTGTTTCAATTTGCTTTTCAGCTTGGACGGATTATAAAAGTTTATATAAAATATCTACCTTAATATTTTGATAACATACTGTTAAAAAATAAACAATCAATTATACTTTAAACTATAATGTTTAGCCGAAACAAAATATTTAAGTATTCTAACTCTAAATAAATGTATGCATATGAGCATACGTTACTTAAAAGAGTTACACGAACTTCATCGCAATTACTTATATATATATCGAGAACTATAACAAAAAATTCTCTTAAAATTTTGAAATTCTACATAATTTTATTAAAAAGTTTATTTTATTACAAATTCTGTGTCAACTATTACATAACCCATTTAAAATGTATTTGGTTTTAAACACACATGACAATACAAATTTTTGTTTTGATGGAAACATGGTGAAGTTCAAGTGGTACATTGAAGAAGATTAATATTTTAACCTCCCTAAAATAGATGCAAAATTTATTCCATTGATTTAAAATTACTCTTTAGTAAGTAAGGATTGTTTTTAAGTGGTAAAAATTATCATTCCTAATTCACAGTAAAAAGAAAACGTTTTTATATATCATTTTTAGCTTTAAAGACAGATCTCATAATAGTATTTCATATAACATAAAAGTTTGTTAAAATTGGTCCTTATTGAAAGGAAATATATTCGGACGGATGTATTTCTTTTTCTATGTAAATCTATATTTCGGTCTGTTTTCCTTTTCTTGATCGTCGTTTCCTGGTCAAGCTTGTGCATCCACTAGTTGACAAGAGCAGGCAATAGGAAGTTTGTACACATCATTGTGAACACCTTTTTCCGGGCTCCAAGAAAGAAGTCGTTGAAGACTGTATTTTTGCACGCAAGCTGTTTTGGTTTGTGTAAAATTGCATGGTTCACCAGCCCCTCTGTAAAAGAAAAAAACCAAAATAACCATCGTACACTAGATAAAATGTAATAATCCTGAATTGCAATGGGCTACTAAAAATGATCAGGAACTATTATTTTTAAAACTACTTGTTCTAAAACCTTTTTAAGTGTCAATCCAGACTGTCGCCAAGAGCTCGCTGCCCATTAATGTGTAATCATTACTCAAATACTAAATTATCTAAAATCTAACTCAAAGCTATACTATAAATATATAGAACTATCAGAACAATCTTCAAGTTGCATTTTTTAATTTTTAGGTATAATCGCAGTATAACGCGCATCTCCATTTTTACTATTAAACCTGAAATGTACGCATCCAATGCTCTTACGTTTTGAAGTCCTTTATTTAAGGTATTACTCCAGGATTTGAAAAAAATAGTATCCTTCAAGAATTACAACCCTTCAAGTTCATAAAAAATATCATTTCTTTTAAATAAATGAAAAGGTAGTATCGTTTCAGTAATTCGTTGCATGAAGAAGGATAATTTTTTTTTCTCATCTCATTTTTTTATTTTTAAAGCTGTCATTTTTATACCAGGTGTATAAAGCGCATCCTTAAATTTCGATCTTATTTTTTGTCTTAAAAATGCCGTTATACGCCGGATTTTAGGGTAATTTGTTTTTAAAGATAATTCTTATTTATGTGACTATTAAGTTTTCTTTATATAAGTATTTTATAGAATAAATAATTATACATCCATCTACAAAAAATTTATCGAAAAGGGGCAATTCAACCAATGCTATAATTGGTATTCCAGTTAAAAAAATGTCGAAACATGTAAATTTTGTTTTTAATGTAAACTTTGGATTTATCATCTCCGGTTATATAATTGTACATATATCACAAAAATTACGTTTTCTACTTAAAAAAAAGTATCTCAAAAAACATTTTCTTACTTGCACACTTCCAGCCTGACTGGTTGCATGAATCTACCACCTCCCATAGCTTTTTCTACGTTGATGATGATTTTCCATTGTCCTTTGATATCCTTAGCTCTCAGAGGAAGTCCATACTTGATGTCCGATTTACAAATGTAATTGTCTTGACTATCAAGACTTTCTGAAACGTTTTGTTCCACAAGAGATATTGCGTCCAGTTGTTGGTCAGGCAAGGTTAGGCGGTCCATCAACAAAGGGTCAGAATTCAGGGCAAATAATACTTCCCTCCTTCAAAGAAAGGAAGTAAACAATATGTTATTGTTGTAGTTTTCCAAGCTGAACTTATTATTTTGATTCTATTTTGAAGGTTATGAGGAATAAAAAAAACTAAGAGGAAGAAAAAAAAATTACTTTTCAGCAAATTATTTTTCTCTCTCTTAAAAGAAAACCATCATAACAAGCTAAAATGTTATTAAATTTATTTCCTTCTTTAAAATGACTTTAATAAAAGGTATGGTACACAAAAGACAGAAATTGCTTTATGAGATTAGGAAAAATGCTAGTTTTTATTTACATATATAAGTCCTTTTGTTTTTTTATATAAGTTATTTCAAAACAAAGAAGTAATGCAAGAGTTTGTGTAGCTTTCTTTAGCAAGTGAAAATAAATTTTTTTTATTCCCTTTACTAAATTATTAAGAAAAGAAACATGAGAAATAAAGGAGAACATACAACGTCTTACTGTATGTTTTCTTTGTTTTTTCCCTTTTTTCCTTGTTTAGAAGAATAAAACTTAGATAAAAATTAACCTTGTTTATCCCCCTCTCCAGTTTAATATTATTTTTCTTCTTCCGATTTTCTTTTACTTACGAATGGTTTTCTGTGTATCCGATTTATATAGATTAGTACTTCTTTCCCTCTTTCAGTTGCAACTAATTTGTCGCCCTATATGGATATATTATTTGAATCTTTTGTTGTGAATAAGTCTAGGAATATTTTGAAAACCATTTTTTTGGTGATGTAATGATTCAAAATAGGACTTAATTACTTATCAAATAATAACTCTCGTACACAGGGTGATAAAGTAGTAATATCATTTTAAAACCATCTCTATTTACATAAAAAATTATGATTTTATTTTAACATCTCAGATTCAGATCTAACAGATAAAGGAAAATTCTGAAGATACTGAAATAATTTCTTCGAGAAAATGATGAATTAATTAGGAATTAATTCTGTGAAGGATATATTAAAACAAACTTTTAAATGAAGAATTAATTTCCATTGTGTATTTCATAAAAAATGTCTGAAACGGTTATTCTGAATTATATGCAGTTTTATCGATTGACATTCCTGTTTAATCGACATCGCATGTAGTGCTCCTCTCATTCCGTTCTAGTTAAAACACAGCTGGGTCCCACTAAAGGTGCCAGTTGACAAATTTGACATTTTGTGACACATAACTATTGGGATTAATGCCAAGACTTAATGTAACATAAGTCACAATTATAGAGATATCCAGAAACTCTGCATCATATTTGTCATCATTGCAAATATTACTTCAGGTCTAGAGCATCTTCGGGGATGGGGTCTCTGGAACCCATTGCGCCTTGTAAAGGTAGACTGCAGATTGCTTTTGCTGTATTAATTATTAGCTTGAAATTATTGCTTTAACTGTAACGAATCATCAATAAACATTGCAGGGTGTAGATTTGGAAAGGCGTGGTCTACAATCATTGTATACAAAAACTTCAAAGAGGAAAAGTAAAGATCTCTTGAACGTTCAAGTAATTATAAGAGTAGTAAGAGCAACCAGGACCGATCCTGGGGTGTCGGTCGGCCGCCCGCGTGCAAAGATCTAGTGTGCCGCCCCTCTCGAAGATTTATCATATTTTGGCTAATACTTAACGCTGATGTTACAAACTCATCTACCTGTATAAGAATAAAAAGAAAAACATTAAGAAAAATGTAAGTAGACACAAAAATCACTTCTTTCCTCTATTTTGTTTTTCTAAATTGTAAGGCTGTGTTATTAAACTGAGAACTTTTAATTTTCCCAAATGCATATTCAATTTAAACACTCTTTGTTTTAGGTAATATTAACCATATTACATATTTTGGAAAAGCAACTTTTGCTAAAATAATTTTTGAGATGCCTTTGCTCAGCATCGATCCATTGCGGATTGCCCTCTCTGCTATGAATTTTGCCATCAAATGAAGGATGTGTGTTAAGAGTAGATATTAATGGACAATGTAGACCAACTGCACTCTGCATTAACATTCTATTTTTCTTAAAACTGTGCTATTCTACCGGAAAATTGGGACATTTTGATTTTTCAGTCACTATTTTAAACCTCAGCATATTTATTCGACTTATTGTAAGTTTTATTTTGAGAAATTCATAAAAAAATTTTGCTCGATTGATTGAACTGTATGCAGCCACCCCTTTGTTTGGCGGCCCGCGTGCGGTACACGCGCTGCACACCTGCTAGGATCGGCCCTGTAAGCAAATATTCTTGCAAGAGCAGACTATATTACAAATATTAAAAAAACAATCAGCACTAGTACTTCTATTTTTTGACAAATATCTAAATAGCTAAGCAGATGCAGATTGCTGAAAATATTCCTCTGTGCACTGTCCTATCAAGAAAAGTTTTGCGCGATGGCTGTTCTCCACCTCGCACACATCGAACTCTAGCAAAGATATTTTTTAAGTGCTTTCTAATTGGCTTCATAGAGAATTCTTGTTTGGTTCAGTTGAGCTAGAGAGTGTTCCTTTTGACTCGCAGATAAATAGTTCAAATGATCCAAAAAACCAGCCGTCAAGAGCTTCCCTCAAAGTAGTGATTAGGAATTTGAATTTATGGTAGTACATCTGAACACTATAGGTTGAATATAATTTCATCGGAAATTTTCTCAGCACGGTTAGTTTCAGATTTGGTGAATTTTGCGTATGAAACTCCATTCATAAATTACTAGCGATGTATACGGCCATAGTATTTGCAACAAAATCGATTCACTATCTAAACTAAGGACTGCCGGTGATGTTAGCGGAAAATGTTACAGCATTCAAAGCAACAAGGGATGTATATCAATAAAAATAACAGCTGGAAAAGCAACTTTCTCTGAATTTCTCGAAAAATCTCATAGAAAGACTAGTCTCGAAGAGAATTTTTTTTTGTTCAATTGATTGAGATACAGTTCAAATTTGCCATAAAATGCAACCATCTTTAACTTCAGTCAAGGTATTTGTATTGATATTCATAGAATATTAGCATTCACGTAAGAAAATGTTTTCAAAAACTACAATAGTGACTAATTTTTATAATTTTATATTTTCCTTTTACTTGGTGGTTACTTAATTTTTATTTATTTTTTTTTATTCATTTAATAACAGTAATTTTAAAAACAAACAGTCAAAAAGGTTTTGTTTTAACTTAGTTTTCTTTTGAAAATTAGTTTTGTTTAATGCAAAATGTTAACAGCAATAATTTTAAAATATTTCTAGTTCGTAAGAACTATCCAAGAGTTTGAAACTAATGAAAGTAGCGTATAGAGAAAGAATACAATGAAATTAAATATAGCTCCTGATTAATTTTTTACTATTATCTTTAAACCCAAGTGAATGATGAATATATTTAAGTCTTTTTTTATAAGGTGTAGATTAAGATAACGAAAGAGTGAATTAAAGACAATTCTCTAATTAATGAAACTATTCAAACGATAAAATTAAACAAACTAACAAAAAAAAATGAAGATAAAAGATAGCTGATAAAAGATTACATGATTAGAATCAGTATTCTTCTTAAGTCTTAAATTATTTGATCATTAAAAAAGCACGGGGATTTTTTTTTTTTTGAATTAAACATAAACTGAAATTCTTTACTTATTTTTACATCACATGAATGAATTCAGAATTAATTAGTTTCAATAAATTCCATTTATACTCTGTATTATTTTTCTTCTGAAAAATGTGAGTGAAAGTTTGAGGGGATCCTAGGAGGGCACAATTCTTGGCCCCAAAATTTTGGCGATAAAGTTTACAATATGGTAACCCTGAAAAATTTAGTGAAGTAGTAACCCTAATCGGACGGGATTTTTTTTAGTTTTTTAGGATTTGAACAACGGTCATTTTTTTTCCCGACGGTCTTGTGGAAAGGTTTAAAGGCCGTATCACACGTATATTTTTCATGCAATTTTTTCGTCCAATTTTTGGCCGAATCTGAGGGGGAAGGGTTGCCGTAAACAAAACGACACGCTCTGACGTCAGCCGCGCTCTATCTCCACATTGAAAAATTACTCGCCGATTTTTCTGCTTCGGAAAATGAACATCCAAAATTATTTCTTTCATTTCGCTTGCGCAATTGTTGATGGGTGTAAACTAAAAATAGAGCACCATTCTATTTAAAATATTATACACCGTTAAAATATTATACACCATTAAAATATTATACGGCATATCTGAAGTGTTAGACGAAACCGGAGCCGCCATTTTGTTTATGACGTAGGGCGCCGAAGAACCCCATTGGCTAGAATTTCAAGCAATTTTATTTGGAACAACTTTTTGAGCTCGCTAGCAAAAAATTGTTCTAAAGCGGTTGCTATGGCAACTGAGTAAAAATTGCACGAATTGAACGAAAAATTGCTTGAAAGGTGTACGTGTGATACGGCCTTTAGCCATTTTCTGGTAACCACGTTTTTCCTTTTTGAAGCTCGACCAACTGTTTTTTATTCTTTTGAATAAAAGAGGTAAGAAAGAAATGATTGCTTAGTGAATGAGTGAACGAGATTGAAAATATTTCGGTATGGGTGTCCGAAATATGAAAATAATTTGCGTTTGAGAGAAATTGTAGACCGTTAGTTCATCAGCATAAAGCATTCATTAGCTTCGCTCTTCATCTGCGTTTCAGAAGCGACGATTTTTCAGTTTTTCTTATAGAATCCGTTTTAAAAACCGCGTTTTCATCGTAAAAATACGACGACTGGGTTTTTTTCTGAATAAAAGGTAAGAAAGTAATGATTGTTTTTTTATATGAAGAAGGATTGATAGAATCTTGGTATGGATGTCCGAAATATTTGAAAAGAGTTTGTATTTAATTTCTTATTTTTCATTTGATGTTTCCTATGTTGTCCATTTTAGAAACCAATGTTTTTTCAACGTTTTTCATCTCTTGACGCCACTTAGAAAACCACATTTTCCCCTCTTGTTTTCGTCTCTGACGCCATTTTGAAAAACGTGGGTTTATCCTTGGCGCCACTTGGCGAAAAACTTTTGTCACCAAATACGGCAGTGTGCTGTTCTAGGATTTTAATCATTATTATTAATTAATTATTTTAATAATTATTAAATTCTAGGATTTAATAATTATTAAATTCATATTACACATGGATATAAATATACAGTCATTATAGTTATGCAGAATTAAATTGTTTGAATTTATAATAACATACGGTATTAGCTATCTTAAAAAAAAATAGTGTGACATTCATTTTGTTTCAACATATAATTATAATGTTTTTCTTTTTTACTCTTTGATTTTATTTACTTCTTAAAGAAATTTCTTTTTATTCTCAGTTATAATTTTGTGTCAGAATATAGAATCTCCATATAATTTATAAGATTAAAGCAGCATTTCTAAAACTGTGAGGTGCACTCTCCAAGGGGGCATGATAGCCTTAAATGGGGGGAGGGGGCTCGAATACATCAAAAAGTCTTATAATGCACTTATAAATGTATTAGTACCGTACTTAGTGTTTAATGATTTTCTTACGATACTAAGTTGAGAACAAGTTTAATAATTACCAGTGAACCCGTGGACTTGCCATATATGAAATTATATACAAAATTTAATACTTATCTTGATAATTTGTATGGTTTATTATTAAAGTTGTATATTGTAACTTTGTTAAGTATATTATTATTGAATTCAATACACTGCTAATGAATGGAAGGGGGCGCGATGAAAATTACGTTTGAAAATTGGGATGCAAATTTTGAAAGTTTAAGAAGCACTGGTTTAATGTAAATAATTTAAATACTATTAAAAACCTTTGGATGTGTAATATGTATTAAAATTTTCCGCCGATATATCGGTTTTTTTAGATGTATGACATATTTTTCGAATATGTAAAATATTTTAAATATTTTTTAAGCATTTAGTGATATATATATGATTCTCTCTCTCAAAATCTCAGCTATAAAATTAAGAAAAAAATTTATTAGTGGACATGTTTTACCGTTTTAAATAATGATTTTTTAAAATATTTATTGCTTTCTGAGGCTGAAATTCCAAATTTTTAATGCATGCGATTTTTACTTATAAAACTTCAGTTTGCTCAATTTCATAGAACCCAATTATCTTTTGTAAGATGAAAAAGGTTAAAGTTCGCAGAGAATTTCGTCAACTGTAAATATCAAGGATATTTCCTGCGCGAGTCACTTAAGTTTATCTGATCACAAAAAATAATCTGCAGTTATCAGAGAACTTCATTTTGTAAGCTATTTTCTCACAATTCTTCAGCTCATTTAACCCATTTTAGGGCGAATTCTTCTAGCAAAATATGAAATGTAACAATGTTCTTTTTTAATACATTATAGATTATTAGTTGTATTTTTATGATTTTAAAGGAGATGTTAGAGTAAAATATTATTTCGAGGAAAAAAAAAATGTAAAATTAGGAAAGTTTTTAAGGGAATTTAAATTTGAGCTCTCAGAAAAGAACATTACTCGTATATTATTTATTGTTAGCATTAGTAGACATCTATTTCTAAAAGTATAGATACTAAAAATCCAATTTAAGAGTTGTACACAAGTACTTTTTTATTCGTGAGGAACGTATTTCTAAGCTTATTATTACAATCTAGAGAGAAAATTTCAAAAGAACATTTTCAATCTTATGAGTATATGTCTTTTTAAATTGAATTCATTATTGATAGATTAGATATAAAGAGTAACGCGCACACTCAAACTTTCTACTTTATACTAGATAAAAAATAATTATTAAAACATAGTGAGAAATTCATACATAGTTAATTTTCTAGTATCAATATCATTTAAAAGAATACGAAATTTATATTTAAATAGGTGCATTATCATTAAAAAATTGTCCAAATAAGTAAAACATAAACTACTTACACTGATGTTTAAAATTTAATTATTCCAATAATATTAAAGAACAAGAGCTTTGAATTGATTTATTTACAAAAAATGTGCGTGTAGATGATCGTAAAAATTCTCGGTTAAAACTGTTATACAATTTTAAGTCTTGTTTTGCTGAAATTGATTTTTTATAGTAGACTAACTATTTTTATAATTGAACCATTTACTAGAATACATTTTACAAGTAGATAAATATTTTTAAGAAAACCATAGAAAATATAATTTAAAAAAATTTTCAGGCAAAATTTGTTTTAAAGAAGCACATATGTGCATTTATGATTTATAGCTGTGGTTTCAAACCTGTGATTTCAAGTGTTTTTAAATAAATAATACTTTTAAGAGGGGGAAAAAAAGACAATTTTGTTTTTTTAGCGAAACATATTTTACTCTTTTTTTAAATTCTTACATGAATTTACTGATATTGCTATCATGTAATATTTATGTAATAAAAAGAAAGATGTGCACTTAAAAAAAGGGAGGGAAAAAATTGCAGCTGGGAAACTATTGTAGACTTGGAGGTTTTGGACATAAAGAGTTTGACGTGTTTATAAAAAAATCACCTCATAGTACATGCAGTTTTTTAACTAAACAGACATTTTAAACGGAATATTCCTTATACAAAAGAGTTGTTTACTTTTATATGAACTCATTTTATTCTCTTTCTTTGTGGAGACAGTACATTAAATTGTTCGCTTCCCCATACAATTTAACTTACCTCGGATAATCCTGATCTTCAAAGCAAAGAGTTGAATTATTCTCCTGAGCACAAGCTGGTGTTGCATTGGCATCTTGTACTTGATTTCCAACTGGTAAGTTTGAAGAGAATTGATAATTGCGATCTGGAAAACCTGTTAACTTTTCGAATGGATCTCCTGATACGTCATCGTCTGGAACATGATAAAATGGAGGAATAGGTAAAAGTGACGCATCCTGATTTCCATCGGAGTAACCTGGAAAAATCGGGCGTGGTGTTCTTCTTTGATCGAACGGATATGGTGCATTCTGGACAAAAAGTTGTTGCGGAGGATCCTGTCTCGTACGATTGTTGTCATCATTATTGGGGGTGTTATCTTCAGCTGGAAATCCTTGTTGAATAGCATTTAAAGCATTTCTGTAAGGATCTGGACTATTGTATCCACGGAATTGCCTAGGAGCTTGAAAAAAGGTAAATATGGGCCTTGGTGGCGCTAAATTAGTTGTTTCTACTTTATCAGTTGTATTTTGATCAGGAAGATTTTCTTCAGTAGCATATCCAGCCTCAGTAAGAGGATACCTGAGATAAACATCTTTTTGTGCAGCGAAGTTATTTTGGTCTTCCGGATCATTTTGTTTTTGAATACGAGCTCCAAAAGGGACAGATGCTCGATCTTCCTTGTCTGGTGACACATTTATTTGTACCATGTCTTTTGCTTCTTCGCCTGTTGATAAAGTATCGGGATCTTGCTGTTGCTTCTGTTGTTCTTGAGTAGTGCTTTCTACAGGAATTTGCCCGTTGTTTGAAGGATATCTGGGTGAAAATGGAGATGCATCATCAAAACTAGGATAATTTGGCTGCATATTCATCAATGGATTATACATAGGATTTCCTGATGGATTTTGAACGAAAGGGTTTTGATTTAATTGAAACTGCATGTTATTTGGCGAAGAACTTCTAAAAAAAGCTAAATAATCTGGTCTGGATGCATCATTAATGTTATCAGGACCCTGGAAATTAGTGAAGCTCCCGGTTTGATATAAACCGCGAGTAGATTGTAGAGGATCATTAGGAAGAAATTGAGTTTGTGGATACTGTGGATTTTGAAGCGTGAATGCTGTATTTTGTTGCAGCATATGTGTTGGTGGAGCATTGAACAAAGGAATACTGCCTGGATTCCTTGGAGCAGATTGAAATCTACCATCATTAGATGGAGAAAACGGCGCCTGAAAATTCACACCTGAGAAATCAGTAAATCCTGCGGGAGGTATGTTGAAGAAACTGTTTTGTACAGCTTGAGGCATCATACCGTTGCCATTAACGAAACTATCTGGAGCCAAAAACGGATTTCGGAATCCTAATCCTGATGCAAATCCTAGCTGCTGTTGGTAAGGTTCTGTGTATGTAACTTGTGACGTGATCTGTGGTTGTCTGGTTTGCTCGTCATTGTCTGTAGTTCTTGTTGGATTTTCTACGGTTTCAGATGGTTGAGAAGCTCGCATTCTTTGGCGTGGACTGTTAAATCTGTTACCTCGTTGATAGGGTCTTTGATAACCCCCTTGTGTTAACTGTAATAAAGGCGAATTATCATTTGCTGAATCAGAGCTTAAAGACTGATCACTTGCACTGAGATACAATGGGGTATCGGGTGCTTGTAAAGTATCATCTCGTTTGGGTTGATTGAAATCAGAGTCTAGTCCAAAATCGGGATTTAGATCACCTTGGCGTTTGATCTGAAGATCTTCAGGTTGAGAATCCATAATTGGTTTTGCATTTTCAAAGGAAATTTCGTCATTTTCTCCGTCTTCATCACTGACATCATCAACATCTTCAGTACTAGTGTTTCTATTAAATACAGGAGTGCCATTGAAAAGTTTTAGGTCATCATCCAGTAACAATGCTGTAAAGAAATTTTTAATGAATTATGGTATTTTTAAGAGCATGTTTTTCTCACACAGACATTTATGTTATTGTCAAGATTGATCAACCCCAAAGGAATTGTAAACAAATTTTTAAAATATGAAGATTTAAGGGGAGGATTTAGAAATTTCTTTTACAAGTTTTGGGCACAGGTTAAAGTTACTAATTTTAGATTAGAAGAAATAGAAATTAAAGAAACTAAAATAGTTTATGTGTTCATCGCCATACAATTTTAAACTAATATATTTTTTATAAGATTATATTCAAAATGTATAAATGGATCCTATGCTAAAAAGGAAGCGAGATATTGAAACACATTTCATAAAGGTTTTTAAGTGGCAGTTGAAAAAGAAAATTTTATTATTACTATCTACAAACTGATTGTATAAAAACAATAATTTGAATAGATTTCTTAGTAATTGCTTGAAAGAGAGATATCTTCGAAGTTTTTCAGTAATATCACATAAAAATACTTTAAAATCAAACTTCCTTATTTTTAATATTCTAAAACATACTAAAATATAATGTATCTGATGCATTATAATCCACTAATTTAACACGTTATTGCTGTAATATTTTCGCCTTATACACTTCTCCTCTCATTACTAGTATAAAAGTGTGTTTCTACATAAAATCCCATACATTTATATTTTTGAGCACAAAAAAAAGAAAAAAAAATTTACTTAGTTCCTCAGCTACTTCAGCAAGGTCTTCATCATTTTCACCAAGGTCATTATCATCATCTAGCACTTGTTGTGGAGTGGTCTTGGCATCTGCTTCTGTGAAAGTAAATCTGTCCATCATCGATTCTGCTGCTTTTAGGGGATCATCATCGTCTTGTGCATCTGTTTTGTTGCTGTCCTTTTCTACAGACTGTTTCTCAGTAGAGAATTCACCATTAGTTGTAGAGGTAGGAGTCTCTGTTGTGGATTGGGCAGCCACAATCCCTATCAGTAAAAGACTCTGCAAGAAAAAAAAACCGCTCTTGTAATTTACTACATCATTGGGAATAGTAATGATGATCAGAAGGTATTACTTCTTGATAGCTAAAGTCTTCATGAATTTCGTACCTTCTACAATATTTTGTGATTAAATTAGTTAAAAGAATATTTGACAAAATATCCCTGAGTAGCTGTTTTTTATTGCAAAGTTTATAGGCTAATTTATGGATACATTGGCTCTCTCAGTAGTTGTAATACGCTGAAATAAATAGTAATCAGATATACCAATCAGATAAATTTTAAGACTTATATGAATTTAAGGATATTATGCATTATGCCGTTTATCAATTTCGTCAAATCATTTAACGTCGCAAATGAAAAGATATATAGCCAATAGTAGAAACCGTTAACACCTCCATTTTTAAATTTGTTTCATAATTTATTTTCGTCTTATTTTGTAATTTTACGAAAATAATTCATACGTAAATTTAAAAAATGGTATTTCTTTAATTTAAAATTCAATTTTAGTCCTTTTTTCTTAAAAAATTATAACTATTGTTAATTTAAAAAACATTTACTTATCAAAAAACATTACTTATCATATAGTCTTAATATTTAATTTGTAAGAGTGAAATGGGTATAGCATCTGGGTGTGTGCGTGCTATTATTGAGGGGAAAATAAGAATTTTTTTCCCCACACAATCCTTTTTTTTATGAAATAACTTGTTCGATATGCTGATCAGTGGTGCCCTCTACCTTTTTATATTTGAGTACATTTATCAGCCTCAATTTTATGTAGAGTTGTAGGTATGCATATTTCTTTGAAGAAAATTAAGCGAATCATACGATTTATAATTAGAATTCTACTCCTTATTTAAACTCCATGATTATTGATTATCACATACTTCTGAAAAATTCTAACTAGAATAAATATGTAAATTAATTACGGAAAAATTATTGCTAATAGTTTGATTTTAAAATTTAGTTTCAAATGAATTGATACATGTTTAGCGTTAGGGATAATCTATAGATGATTTAAATGCATAAAATTCTAAAAATCATAGGTAGCTTTACTTATTCTTTTAATGCAAACTTGAATTATTTCATTCTAAAATAAAAATGATTATACAAAAATTGAAATAGAATCTGGATGAAGGATAAGAAAAATCTCAGAAATGTATATAATATTGAATCCTTGGTAATTATATAATTTCAAAGGTTGTTTTTGATGTTTATTTTATATAAATTTTAAATATGTTTTTATTTTTGCTTAAAAATATTGTTTCATGGTTTTATAATAACTCTCTCTTTGTTACTTAACTGTGTAACTATTATTTTGTTCATTATTTGGATATCTAAATATTTTATACTTGAGAAGCTTTATATTCTGGTTTCTAAAAATAAATATGTTTTATTTATTTATTTTTTGTTTTTTTTTATTCCATTAAAGGTAAAAATTGTCATAACTTAAAATAAAAAAAAAATATCACTGAAATATTACTCATAAAAATATTACTTATATTAATAAAATGATCGAGATCAAACAGAATCATGACTGTTCAAACAGAATCTTTTCAGTATTTTTAACATCCCGTCTATTGCTTTTTACAAATCAGTTTACATACCAAATTTCCGGGAATCTTTTCATTTGTACAAGATTTCTAAGACTTTAGAGTCGAATTAACCTAGATGCGAATACGTACCTTGGATTATTTTAAATTGTAAAATTACTCCTTCTGCTTTGAATTTACAAATCCGTTAAGCCAACAATAAAGAATGTCACTTATTTATTTAGAATATGAAGACCGAATTCATAAATTCTGAGAAAGTTAAAAAAGTTATTAAAAAAATCATATTTTTTTCAGACTTTGGACTCCACACACAAAATATGGACACTATAATAATGAATATGAAAAATAAAAAAAACCCCGACATTCACAGTTGACGTTGAATTACACTGAAAAGTTGAGAGACGAATACATTATTTTCATCTCGATGACTTTGAATTGTAATAATTTAATGGTCTAAAATTTTGAATGCCGATGCCAAAAATCAAAAGTACAAGTTTTCTTGAATCACCGAAAATACGAACAATAATTTTCGCTAGGAATAAACACCAACCAATCTTAATACTTCTTTTTTTATTTAACAAGAACTATCATTATTATATATTTATATAAATATATGTAATACAACTTCTATATTTGCGTAAAAAATCAAATTACTTTTAAGCACAACAAATAAAATAACTTTTAGTACAATTAATTTACTTTTCGAAGGATCTCCAATTAGATTAATCTTTTTGAGATAATTCAATCATCAATTACCTGTATTATTTTTCTCTTTAAAGGTAATACTTATATTTTTAGAAACTGTTCACAATTCAAGTGAAATTCGCTATGAAAATACTTAAGGTATCCGACTACTTTCGGAATCGTGATTTTAAAAAAGCGCATAAATGGATATTTTTCATGATATTTAGTGGCACTCATATTAGAATACATGCATAAAATTGTTTTAAGGACATTTTTAAAAAAAAAAAAAAAAAATAATAATAATTATTTAAATACAATATTTTGGCAAAAAAATTAACTTAGAATAATTTTTTTTCAATATGTCCTCCTTTTGTGAAAAATGCTTTTATTATAATAACATTTTGCTTGTATCTAGCGCAGACCTCTCTACAGAGGCTCAACTAGAAATTTTGAAAAATTCACATTATATTCAGAGTTAGTAATAATTGAAATAATTGGCTTTTTTTTCCTTAAAATTGCTCCCCTTTTTTGTCGTAAAATATGGATAAACCCACTTCTAAGTTATATATTTCAAAAATTCTAGTTGAGCCTCTGTACAGAGGTCTGAGCTATATACAGGCAAAATATAATTATAATAGAAGCATTTTTCTCAAAACGAGAATATTTTGAAAAAAGTTTACTCTAAATTAATTTTTTCGCCAAAATATTGTATTTAAATAAATTTTTTTTCTGTCAAAATGTCTTTAAAACAATTTTATACATGTATTCTAATCTAATTGACACTAAATATCATGAAAATTATCCATTTATGCACTTTTGCAAAATCACGGTTCCGAACGTAGTCGGATACCTTAAATACTTGTTAAGTTAATAAAGTACCTTAGAAAAGCAGGATGGGTTTTAGTAAAATAATTTATAACGTTATATCTGGATAGACATTCCATATTCATATTCTAGAAATCGTAATCTAAAACAGTCAATCAAAATTAAACTAGTATTTTTGTATTTTAATTCTATTGTATATATATATATAGTAATATAAAATAAAAGTGAAGTACTAGAACCTACAGTGCTAAAGCAGGAAGAAATATATATATATATATGTAAAATATTGAAGTAGTGTTGGCCGGTGTATGTGATTATCATTTTTGATGAAAACGACGTCTTCAGAATAGCTTTACCTCCTTTATTATGATCACACATCAGCAGATTAAAGCACAATTACGTTACATTTTAACATTGAATAGACAGCGGCATTTTTTAGGACACAACACAAAGACAAAAAAAGCAGCAAGTATTTACAATCTTACATGATGGCGGCAAGCAGAGAAAGAGAGAAGCGATTACATCAGATTTTCGTTTATATACCAACAGTGCACAAGCGCGTGACTATTACGTAATAGTA
>BMAV01025861.1:341834-358838 GCA_019973955.1 Trichonephila inaurata madagascariensis
TGAGTGAGTGAGGGAATATTAACGTCGCACTGTTCAACTACACGAGGGCTTTTGGCGACAGACTACGTAATTTTGAACCATGGCCAAGGGACGTGGACGACACCTGAGCTGGTACCCCCTCTCCTAACTACCACACCACACCCTTGGGATGACGTTTCAGCTCTCGACAGATTTAACGTGCATCGCTCCCCTACACGGTGGGTCTTTAGTGGTACTGGTCTCGAACTCGTGACAAGGCCAGCCACGATCCGATACCTTGACCATTCGGCTACCGCGGCCACTGTATGATGCTCAAGGGTATGGCCAACGACAGGTGTACATTTAAAAGTCCAACCTGTCTCAGGCTCTGGCAACTTTCCTTCCTTCCCGAAGGGAAGGAAAAGACAACAACAACAAATATTATATAGTCGGCCAATATCGTCAAATTAACAGACATCGACAAATGCCGCGATATACAGCCAATAGTGGAAACCGATCTCTCACATATTTGAATAGAGGAATAATAACGATGACAGCCCTTGGCGACATTTTTCAAATAGCCGATGTTTTTTCGTTAGGTGAACGCTATAATAATTCATACCATTTAATTCATTATTCAATAAATTCACCGGAAAACGTGAAGAAAAGAGGAATTTCCATCGAATTGTTTTTCCCTCCAATTTTTGAAAACATTCTTACGATTGTATAGATGACTTTATTAGGAATATTTAAGTCTTCAAATACTTTTACTCTCTTTTGGTGGCGGATAAAAATTAAGTGGAGAGATCTTTTTTAATATTCCCTCATCTTTAAATTATTTTTGCTATAGCCAGACAAATACACTATTATATATTTGAGTTAAAATAAAATTAAAAATTTCTTATATCATTAACAGTCTTTTAGAATTCAAAATAAAGATAAGCAGGAAATTTAATATATAAATTAGACCTGGGAAGATGCTCGAAATCATTCATTATAAAATTGAAGCAATATATAGAATTGAAATAATTGAAGCAAATGACAAGGCTCGGTGATTCTTTATTTAAATAAAACGTGTGAAGAAATTTGACCTGAATACCCGATGATGATCTAACAATAGTGCATAAAAGTTAGGTCATTGCATCTATTAATTAAATATCTGAATTTGAATCGTTTATTAAACCGTAGGATTTGGTTTCTGATGCTGTGAAATTATTAATGTAAGTATTGTAAAACCATGGGAAAAGCCTCATTGCTATCAGCGTAAACGTTAATTCACAAACAGATTTTCATAAACTTATTCATTTTTAATATTAGTTTAAATTATATTTATTCTTTTTTCTATATACGCGGAGTTGCATTTCTATTTAGCAAAAACGAGGAAATTGAGTTAAATACCCAGAAGGAATTTTGTGTGACTTTTTGAAAGTATTCTAAATAAAATATAATTATCGAGTTCTCTATTTTTTGTATATTTGCACAATACAAAAAATCTTTTTCTCCGTATTACGTGCTATTTATGCTAGACATTAGTTTTATTATTTTCGTGATTTGTTTCCTTTTTTTCTTTTTAAAAGATATTTTTTTATTTGTAATTTGAATGTTCCCTGCTGTTTAAAAATTTTTTTTTATTCTTATTCAAAATTTGTACTGAAATTTAGCCTTATAGTGGCAATTGAATTGAGTTGCAATTATGCTTTTTTGGTTAAGACCATAATTTCTTTTCAAAAAGTAAAACACTTTATTTTTTTATCAAAGAACTGAACAGTGAACAAAATGTCTTTTGAACACATTTACGAACAAAAATGAAACGTGTGAAAGCGTTTCACTTTTTTGTCTACTAAGCAATTCGCAATTTTTCTAGAATATTTTTGTCAAGAAAAAAATTTTAATTTTTGTTTCTTTCTGTGCATTTATCTTAAGATCGCGACACAGTTAAATTCGTTTTAAAAGTTTTTATTATTTAAAAGTAACTTTAACTTTAAGACAAATTGAATTGTCAACACCTCTTGGAAGCCGGATTGGATTATTAACTTCAATTCTTATGCAGAGAATTCCCTTGATTTAGTTTCCCTAAAAAGTTTTTACTATATAGAATTAAATTTAACTTTAAAGCAAATTGAATTGTGAACATCTCTTGAAAGCAAGATATATAACTATTACCTGAAATTCTAAAGTAGAAGAATAGAAAGAAAATGCCATATTAATTTTTCAAATTTTGATTAAGAAGCTATTATCGAAGAAAAGATCCTAAGTTAAAATAAAATTAACTAATTTTTTTATTTTATTACATTCAGTTAAAATGGTAATATACTAAAATATTCAAGAACAAAATTATTTCTGATCATATTATACAACAGAGGGAGATTGTAAATATTACATAACGAAAAACTTTTACAATTGACAACTATGGAACATTTTGGAATTCATAAAGATCATTTTGAAATAATTCTATTTTATTCAAAAAAACATTCAATATTAAGAATGTCGTTTTCTGTTTTCTTGCTGAAGATTAGTTTTACAAACTTTACAACAGGATATTTCTCAACATCCTCTGTAAGAAAATAGAAAATGAAACTACAAGACGAGTGACATAATAAGATGTTATTAGGAGCTCAAATTTCGCACGACAAATTCTTTGTGTGCAATAATAAAGCCTTGCATTGTGTACTCTTCCATTTGCGACTTTGGAGGCTGGTCTTCCGACCTCTTTTCGACTATGTTCTTTATTCGACACCAATTTTTGTTCCTTGTGCTATAGACATTAAAATAATAAAAATAACGCTAATAATGAATCCCAAATTGACTGCTTTTGTTAGAATCTAGGAAGTTATGACGTATTATGACTATATTTTCGAATTTAGTTTGGAGCATTTGATGTACAATAACTATTTTCTTAAAGTGTAAATTTGATGTTTAATTTAATAAGACATTTTAATTGTGAAATATATAGGCTATATGCATATCATTGAGTGGGTGACTGTTTTATAACGTCCCTCAATAAAGCAACACGAAGGCTTTCGGTGACGGATCTTATAATTTTGAACCTCGATCAAGTGACGAGGATGACACCTCTCCCCAAATAACCATATCACGCCAACTGGAGGGCTTCGAGCCGCGATAGATTTAACGTGCATTAGCCCCTCTACATGGTGGCTCTAGGACAGGGCTGGCGAATCTTTATGGATCAACGTGCCATTTTTTCTAAAGAAATGCTTAATGAGGTATAGACGTGCCGTCAAATAATTTTGACTTGCCATTAGTGGAAAAATAATAAAACTAAATACTAACAACTCAAAACTCGTTATTTCTACGAAAAAAAAACCGTTTTGTAATGTATAGTTGCAAACGTTTCAGCTATACGTGTAATTCAAATTAAAATAACATCAGTGTGACTTCTGTTGTTGCAGTTTGGATGATAAATAACTTATATCAAGATTGTAAGATGTTGCTTTTAATAGAATGCATGCTGAATTGGAGTCATCTGCCAAATGGTTTCTAAGCAATTAATTATTTTTGCTGTGGCTCACTTTTTTGACAAAAAGATTTGTCATTTGTTTCAAAATGCCGCTTTATAGACGATGTTCTGCATACCACTGTTCCAGAACACAAAACGCACACCGCATCGCCTTTACTAATAATGCCATATTTCTAGATTCACCGAGTTTGAAATTCTTTGTAACACTTACTATTGCACTTTTTGTTCTTTTGCTGAACTATATATAACCATGTTAAATAACAGTTAAAAATCGTAAATGTGTAATACAAATAAACTTTAAAATACAGTAGTTTCAACGAAATTGGCTATGCTATGCGTAGACAAATTTTGCAGCTTTCATAAGCAACTGTAGTCCACGACGTAACTAAGTCAGGACATTAACAAACGAGTGAGCACCCGGCTGCGTTTGTTCGTAATACAGGTACTTCATAGTGAACCTTGTTATTTTGAAATAGAATGCAAACCATTTTGATTGCTGGCGTGCCCAAAATATTGTGTCGCGTCCCACTGGTTCGCCATCTCTGCACTAGGCTCTAAGACATTACAGGCACGAGTTCGTGATTATAACCACTAAACTACCGTGGCAACCTGTAAATATCAGACTTCAATTTCTAGACTAATATTCATATTGTTGTTACTTATTCCACCCTATCGTCTGTAACATCAGATCGAGACCCCCGAAATTCTTCGTGGCAAGGGGCTATTTGTACGCATGTCGTTAGCCGTAGCTTTGAGCACCTAGCAGGGGACAATACAATTTGGTTAGGTTCCATCCCAATTTTGAGGGAGAATTCATTGGAAGGTTGGCCAGGGTCTTCCCACCTCTCTTTTCCTTCTACCAATCTCAAGGGAGAATTTGTTACTCGACGAATATTTAGAGTGACCCCAAGCTATGAAGACTATCCATTTACAAATACCCATGCCATCTCCCAGATTCGAATCCAGGCGCTACGGCACAGCAGCCAGCGTCATTAACCTCTATACCCGATTAGCTGCAATATTCATTTTGATATACATATGTAACAAAGATTTTAATCTTATATTCCTTAGCAAACTGCATTAACTTGATCTTAACTGCTAATTCGACAGTATGGATTGAACGGGGGACAATTAATCGAAGATGTGAGACTGACCAATGAGCACGTGATTCCAAACAACAAAATTAACCTACCATTGCTATTATTCATATTGATGTAAAAGTTTCCTCTTTCTGTTTTGTGTACATTAATTATAATAAACTTCAATAATTTTCAAAATAAGTAGCTAGCATCATACAAAACCCATTTTCTCAAAACTGTAACATAATTATATAGTTGTTACAGATTTTGTGAAGGATTTTTTTTTTATAAATATTTATTTAGATATGAATTAATTTTTTGTCTCTTAAAACTTTTCTCCAAACTACTGAATTTCACCATATTCAAAAGTTCAAAATTATTTTAATGCAGTACTCTTAGGATTGTTTCAAGAGCTTAATTTGGAAATGCTAAAACAATTTTGAATACATAATTTCAAAGTTTGGGTCTGTTTCAAGAGTAATTATACCTATCCTCACATAGGAAAAAAACAGTAAGGGTAATTTAATAAGAAGCGAAATTTTACTTGTGAAATATTTGTTTTAAATAATAAACATTTATAAAAGTAAGTATTACCTTAAAAAGTTATTTTTAAATTTTTTTAATTGAAATTTAATATAGATTTCAAAACATTATTGTCACAGATATTCATGTGTAGAGTAATTTAAAGGAATTGCATGGCATGAACAGTGGGAAAATTACTATTCGAAATAATAATATCATGATTACTCAAGAACATTTTAAAAGAAAAATAAAAAATTCTCTAGTTTTAATGGAATGATTTCTATTTAAATTTTAATATGATTCATCCAAATCGTTTATATTTATACATATGATATGATAATTTTGTAACTAATAAATATATTTCTGTATTTAAAAATTTTGAAATGTTTTAAAATTCAATTATAAATATTTAATGTATTCTAATTCAATGAAATGTACTATTGTGTGTTTAATCATAATCATATTATTTTATTCTTATAATAACAATAAAATCTAATTTTAGAATTATAGGAAAAAAAACTTTTTGAAGGATGTAATTATTGTTCATTTCATTTTAATTTTGAAAAAAAAAAATCGTACATTACAAACACATTTTATAGCTTTCATTTATTGATGTTTGGAATATATCTGAAATTCAATGATAGTTTTGTTTTAAGGATCTCATCAATATAACTATGATTTATAAATAACCTTTTAATTATTTCAACTAGATGGCAAAAGGTAAGCGTAAAATATTTATATTTAAAATGTTCACATAAATTGAGCAAATTCTTAGAAAATATTCCATCATTACTTCTAATATAAACCCTTTTGTAGGAATAAACTATTGCATAACTTAAAGAAAATACACTTATTTCTTTAAATCTACTTAAATATCATAAAATATCTTTTCAGTCTTGCTCTTTAGATCTCTAACATGTTAAGATTAAATAGCATTAATTAAGATCGAAATATAAGTAATTTTTATTCCATTAATTTAAATAAATTGTGTGATTCCTTAATTTTATAGAACAGTTTATATAGATAGTTGAAATTACGAAAGTAAAAATTGAAACAAAACCAATTTTAAAAAACATGAACACTTTGATTTTTTTAACAATTTTTGATTTTTTTTATATAAAATATTTGATTTATTATGTGATTATTAAAAAATTGCAGACTGAAATGAAATAACTAAATTTTCACTTTCTGCAACAGATTTTTCAATACAAAATTTAACGAACATTACATACGAAATTCGTTCATTGAAGTATTCATTTTTTAAGACTTTTTTAGAAGAATAAAATCAGTTAGCTTTTTTTTTATCAAATTGGAGTTGTACCTTATTCGAAATTGTGACTTTCGAAGAAGGAAAAGTTCTCTACACTCTTTTTTATAAGAAAAAATCTAAGCGTTTAATGACCTTCGCAACCGGACGTAGCTACATTTTCTAATTGCTAGTTAAATTACTCATGATTGTCTCTTCTATTATTCAACATCCTAATTAAAAAGAGAAGACAGTGTATTGTAGAGGATGGTAAAGAAAAAAAAAACCTTATTTAAAACATGCACCAGATACTCTAAAATTCCGGTAAAAAATTGAATTAATAAATAATAAGTTTGGAAATATATGTAAGGATATGTTTAACCAAACATAATTAATTTATTACATTTTTAAATACATATTAAGCATAAAAGTCAAAAAGGATTTATTCAATTCCTACTAATAGAGTGAACACTCTCCCTATATATATATATATATCTTGTTCAAATTTTCAATCGTTAATGAAATACTTTTTATTCATCCACTGAAGTCCAAATACATTTTTTTAAGCTTGTAGTGAATGACACTTGATGTTCATATAGTTTTTTCAAATATCAATTCATTAAGTAAATTTTATTTTTTTAATTTTAAATTTATTCTGCTTTATTTCTGACGAAGTTATAATTAACTGCACAGATGGCGCCAGTAAGTTTATCCAAAACTTTTTTCCTGACTTCAAATACATTTTTTTAAACTTGCGGTGGATGACACTTGATGTTAATAGTTTTTTTCCGAATATTAATTCATTAATTAAATTTATTTAACTACAATAAAATTTTTCTTTGTTGACCTAAGTAAGAATTGACTTTAATTTCTTTTATAATACTTGTTTTTGTAAGCATTCAAGAGTGGAGATATAAAGCAATTCTGACAACTGATACAAAAAAAGTCCTTAACACAGTTACATAAACTCAGTCTGATCACTTTGAGTGGCCAAGGTAGCTTAGGGGTTATGATCACGAACTCATGAGCGGAGTGATGCGGGTCGAGTCCTTGTGATACTGAAAACCCACCCTGTAGAGGGAGCCGACGCACGTTAAGTCTGTCGAGGCTGAATGTGTCCTACCGTTGGTGTGGTACACGTTATGGCGTGAGAGTGGCAAGTTCAGGTGTCTTCCTCGTTATTTAGTCGATGCTCAAAATTACGAGGTCTGTAGCCAATGGCCTTCGTGTTGCTTTATAATGCGACGTTAATACAACTCTCACTCACTCATTGATAGCTTTGAATTGTTTATTATTTCGCATTTGGCTACAATGTATAATGTCGTCTCAAAAAGTAATTTATGATGATATTTTTTTTTCGCTCAATCTACTGGGTAAAAGCGCCTGCGCCGCTGTCGCCCACGTACATCTAATTTTAGTATGATGATATTTAAGAATTTCCATTGAATGTGTAAAGTTTATTATTCAAAACTTAATGCCGCGATTTTTAAAAAACAATTACTATTTTTAATACATGATTTTAAATCATTCAAATGCATTATATAAAAAAAACTAATTTTTTAAAAGAATTTTTTTTATCTAAATTTAATTTACTTGGATTTAAAAGATAATAAATTTAACTTAATTTTAATTCTCAGTAAACAACTGGCAATTTTACTTCAGAAGAAATATTTTTTATGTACTATGTCAACCTTTGATCTTTGAGAATGTTAAATACAGATTTCCCACCAACAAAAAAGTTGTCTTTATTCGAACAAAAAGCTTTTATTGTTGCTCTTTAATGTATTAAATATGCATTTCTGTTTAAAATAAAATGTAATTTGAACAAAAATTTTAAAATCGTTTGAATAGTTGGAACAGAAATATTTGTATTATTTTGTAGCGTTGAATTCAATGATATATTTTGTATAAATTGTTTTTGGTAAATTACTTACAAATAACTTCCTTATAAATAAAATATTTTCCTTTAATTTTAAATATTGTCGTTTGATCTCCTTAATTGAATTTATTTTCTATAGACGAGTGCAACTTAAAGGGAAACGCAGGTAGAAAAAGTATGAAAATATCCAAACGGTATTCGAAATTAAAAGTATCAGAAAATTAAATTGAGATTCTTCTGCTCTGATATATATTTTAAATTTATAAATAATTAAACTTCACTTACTTTGTGCTCCTTGTTTTAAAAATGGAATTGTTGTTTTTATTTAATTATAAAGTAAAAATATCACCTTTGAACTTCACAAATTTATTCTTTTTTTTGGGTAAATCCCGAACGCTCTGATGGCGCATGCGTACTTATGTCAATGGTCGATTTTTCTGTTATTGAGCTGTACTAAAGTAATTTTGCTTTCAGAAAATGTTTCTTTTTGTAATTTAAAAGAATTAAAATGTAACTGATTCATCACCTGTTGATTCCTTCGATTGTAGAAATATTTCATTTGAAAAGATATGAAGAGTTATAAATATTTCACGATTTGAAATTTTCTTTTAAGTTTTGTGTTAAATCTAAAAATTATTCTTAAAGACACTAAAAAATATTGTTACGTCTAAACGAAATTACTTACAATAATTATCATATTAGATTTTAATCATTTTTTACATTAAATATTTACTATTTTTTATCTGTATATAATTATAGTGCCCACGTTATGGAACTTTAGTATGAAAGATTAAAGAAAGATAAGCTTTCTGATTATTTTTCAATTTTCCATATGTATATGTACAATAACTTTGTTTACTTAAAATTCTATAGTCTTATATATTTTTTTTCCATATCATACTTCCATATACCCTATGCATTTAATATTATCTCGCATTAAAGGATTAGATCTTGAACTATTGATTGATTTATGTGTGATTCCTAGTAAAAAAATACTTAAAAACCTTACACGTGCCTTACTGATCGGTTGAAACTTTTCCCTAAAAAGCTTATGTAACTTCTAAGAATAACATTTCCCTTCACTTGAACATGAGATTTTATTTTTAACTGTTATATTTTTCCCAATTTAAATGTAGAAAAGGGATAGTTCTTACTTTCGACTATTTTTGACACTTAAGTAAGGAAGGTGCTGAATTTTCTGATCTAAAAATTAACTGAATAAACGAAAATTTGATAAATAAGAAGAAACTTCATTGCCAGACTTACTTTTACTTTTTATACTTACTCGTTACTTTTTTATAAAATTTTTGTACAGGAGCAAGTAATAAGTTATCCAAAATTCATCACATAGGAAGAATTCAGAATATTTCCTCAAAAAGCATGCAAGTAAAATACTTTTCGATAAAAATTTCAAACCCTTTCATACTTCACATACTTCGGCAAAAAATTATAATAAAATTAGAATAAGTTACGGAATTTCATTTTATGGAAATAATTTAATATATTAATATATTCAGCACAATGGAACTAGAGAATGATCTAGTTAATAGTACATTAAAAACAAAAATTTAAGCATTTTTTTTCTTAGTGTATTGTAAGAACTTTTTTTCTAAGCACATTAAATATCATTTTGGGTTTCTTTTTCTTCCTTTCCCTACATTATGAAATGTTCTAAAACTTTTAATTGAAACGCTGAAAAGTTACGTTGATATTTTCAACCAAAACAAATGAAAATAATGGATCCTTCAAAGTAAGAAATAAGTTCTCTCTTTTAATAAGTAGATCAAAATTACAGGAGGAATACTAGGATACTATAATTCACCAACAAATTCTATTTAAGTTGTTTAACAAGCGAATAAGAAATGATAGTCATGGTTCGAAGATCTTACATTATATAAGGATTCAAAAACCCATGCCAACCTTAAATTAAATGAAGTGCTCTCGGTTCTTCTTGAACTAGTGAGAGCTATTTATTTCTTCAAAATCTAGTTCATTCTTTTAAAATTGTTATTGTACTTTTTGAAATAACGAAATTGAGATCAGTGTTATTCATATTTAGTGAAGCATATATCTATTTCACGAAGATGAATTCTAAAATGTAGGAGTTCACGTACTAAAAAACAACATTGAAAACAGATGTGATTGTTGTTTGCTTTGAAACGGCAACAACATTAGGCAAAAGTCTCGAATAGTCAAAGTAAACAGAGAATTTAAAATCAATCAAAGAATATGTTTTTAAGAATGTTTATGAGTTAAAGTAATTTAATCAATTCGGACAAAGAAAAAATTGTAGTTTTTGGTGTCTCTAAAATAAAAAAAAAAATGTTCTAAAAATCTATCATTACAAGATTAACCAGTTAAATGTGGCGCCCCGTTTGAGAGCGCACAATTATGTGTGTCATTGAATTCGAGTGATGACCAGTATACTCGTCAATAACAGCGTAAGTGTCGCTTTAATATGTTGAATCAAAAAGATGGGTTTATTTTATAAAATTGCCGAATTTATTACTAATATTTATTCATTTGGTTATTATAAACATGAGGCCGATGGTCCTTTCGACCGTAAGTTTTTATGGATATCTATGAATTTTAATGACCGTCAAAATTATCTGACTGAGAGACCTTAACGCACACTGATTTACTTCCTTCTTTACTGACAAGATATTTTCTACTTGCCTTGAAACTAAGAAAGTTCTAGAGTATTCTGTAGGGTTTACCAGAAACCATCCTTGCCTTTCCTACCCCAATAAAATAACAATTCTTTCGGCAGCTCGGCATTGGACCATTACTCAAATGTCAGCACATGGTTCTAACATCAAACAATTGGCATTTACACCACTCGATAACTGATAACTTCGGGCCAGCAGGTATCAATGGACTCAGCGCCTGGTCGGCGTCACGCATTTGTCCCATGGCTGACCATACCTAAAGGAACCCTACTATAAATCAACTTTCTGACTTTTGTATTTGCCCCTTTTAAGCTAACATCTAAAAAACATTATCACCGCACATAAATAAATTCGTTATGCGTACTTATATGATGTTTCAGCCGGTGCATATGGGGAAGCATGAGTTTATCTTAAATTTCTCATATTTTTATTTATTTGTTTTACTCCGGTTTGGTTTCAAAATATTCTAAACATCTTGAAATTTGAGAATATGTTTTGTTTTTCTCAAAATTTACAATTTAAATAGCCAATGGTCACTACTTTTTACGCATGACGAGTATATTCGTTATGACACAAAATCCCGCAACTTCTCTCTGACGAGTATACTCGTCAATCACAGTTAACTGGTTCAAAGTTGAAATTTTTTTATGTTAATTCTTAAAGTTTTTGAACAGCATTTGCTATTCTTATTCCAGTTCAGTAAGAGAAAGCAAAGGGGAAGATTTAAGCAAATAAAGGGAAGGTCTGTACCTTGAAACTAGGCTTAACCCTGCAATCTTAGTCCTAAGTCTAAGAGTTTGTTTTGTTTTCAGTGAATATTCTAACTTATCCTTGTCTTGCTGTATTCTTACATACTGTTAAGCATTTTAAAATCATAGAAATTTACTATATTGTAAATGATTACACACACACGCCTCTAATTGTATATTATTATTATATATATATAACATAATTAATGAAATTTATGTGAATAGGTTTGTTATTTTTTTTAATAATTCTTATTCACACTAAACTAATTATGAAGACATTTTTTGTCAATGTTTTCTTATATCTTATTTATTAAAACATAAATTAGTATCACGAAAGTACGATAATTTTTGAACGTAAGAAATGATGACGAATAATCAGGGCATTACACTGATATTTCACGTGGTATTAAAAATAAAAAAATGTAAGGTAAGGTACAATTATAATTTTTTCATATATGTACAGCAATTATTTTAAGAAACAACAATATATTTTCAATTACAGAATCTAGTCTTGTATAAAAAAATATAAGAGGGAGCTAAAAGTATTTTTTAATAATACAGTTTGTTATTCTCAAATATGTGATTTTTATTTATTATTCAAACGTAATAATGGATCTCATGCAAGAAAGTTGAAATTGACCTAAGCAAATAAGTTACGATTTCTTGTATTTTAGAATCGCATTTTGTCCAATTGCAAAAGCTATTACCCAGTGACAGATTCACAAACAATGTTTTCCTTGAAGATATGGGACTGAAGTAATTTTTTCTTGATGAAATTTTACACTGATTATGAACCAATAATTCATTGCCACATTGTAATTTCTGTCTTTGAAATATTATCTCCTGATAATATTTAGTTTATAAATGAACTCTAGAAGAAAAATATTGCAAACTAATTTCTTTTTATTTTTAAAATGCTTTAGTCTCATGAAATGTGATTTAAACACACTTTTACTTTTGTTTTTGAGTTATATTTGAGCATATTTCCCTTAATTTTTATTTTAAATTTAACGAAATAAGCGCAGAATTAATTCTTTAAGAAAAGAATGATCAAGTATAAACTTTTCTTTCCATCTTTTTCAAGTAATTGAACAAGAAATTTCCCATTAAAGAAAGTAATAAGATAAAAAGAAAATTAGCATAATATTAAAGGTAGTTATGTGCGATAGACTCAAATATACGTTAATGATAGTGAAAACAAAGAATAATTTCTTTTAAATAAACAACTCACAGTTTCTCTGAAATCTCAAATTCATCTCTTTCCCTTCCAAATTCAATTTTTAGGATTATTATTTTAAACTATTTTAATACAGATTAGTAAGCAAAAGTAATATTCTTTAATCGGCAAAACGATTTTATATATATTGAATTGGAATTTATAAATTGCATTTCGAAAGAAAATTGGATAGTTTCTTGAAAAATATAATAAGCTTTTACGACTGGATTTAACAAAGTAAAAAAAATAAATAAAATCATAGACAATCATTTTTGAAATTGTTTTTCTTCTTCATTTCTCGAGAAAGTATAAGAATAAATCGATTTCAGATTTAATTATATTTAACTTGTGAAACTTTTGCTAAAAATAAGAAGAGGTTACTTTTTTAAGTAAAACTATTTTGTCTGCAAATAAAAAAAAATCATTTTTAAGTGCACAAACTATGTAATAGAAATATTTGCTGCACTTTGCTTGGTAAAATAATTGAGAAAGAATTAGAAAATTTTTAATGTAGAAATAAGATATAAGGATATATGAATTTTTTGGAGATTCTGGAAATTTTTACATTAAATTATGATAGGCAATGTATGCATGATTGTAATTGTGAAGATCAGTATCCTTTGCATAATGCTTTTAATATCGTAGATATATCTTAAAAATTTATAATTAAATATCTGAAATTTAATAAAAATGATTTGTAAGAGTTGCATAATAAATAAAATAAGTTATGGAGCTTTCTATTTTCAAAAATAAAATATTGAAGAAATTAACTAATCATTAAAAAACATATGCAAATTTACTTGAAACTTTTCGTCCTCTTAAACTAACACATTAGTTTTAATTTGTCGAGGGAATTAACTAATCAACATTCCTTAAAATTTATCAAAGAAAAGAACATTATTATTTAAAAAGCAATTGAGATTAAAAGCAGTTATAATAGAATTAATATCAAGTTTACTGCAATAAATTAATATATGTTAATGAAAAATTGTATTAACTTTGTAATTTTAAAAATGCAAAGAGGTGAGAAATATTATTTTTGGTACGGTTATAAATAAGATAAAAAATTATTCTTGACTGAGAAACATTTTTTTTAAATTTATACATGTAAATATGTAAATTGAAGCAAAATTAATATATCTTCATAAATCATGCATAGTTGATAGTGCAAATTTAAAAATTCTACTTTAACTGAATTCTAAAAACATTTTATTAACATTATTTTAATTAAATGTTTTTACTATTATGGCAACCAACTAGAAATATCGCTTTGTCGGTTAAAAAAGAATGGGAAGCAATATTATTTAGTATCTTTGTGGCCTTCTGATAATTCTTTTAGTAAAATTGTTTTCCGCAGCCTTCACGAAAACAAATTTATTTAAAAAAAGTTAACTAAAAAAATCTTATTAGATTTATCACGCAATTGACATAAAACTTGTTGAAAACACATTTACTATAGAAATTGATAATATTTTGGACAAAACAATAAAACTATTTATATTTTTCTCCTGTAGTATTCCTAAAATTTTGATATTAAATACAAATTTTCCAAAAACTTAATTGGGTTGCTTTTAATTATACTTAGAATAATTTTGTTTTAAGATTTGATTTAAAACTTCCAAGAAGATAAGAGATAAAACAATTTTAAGTTAGCAAACAAAATTAAATTAATATTACTTGAGTTAAGAAATATTTTTTGTGTCCTAGAATATTAAATATATATAAATCAGAATGTGTGTTTGAAGATAGTGTCCCTTAAAACCAGGAAAAGAATATCTAAATTTTAATCGTTTTTATATTCCTACTATTAACTCACACTCTCTCTATATTTATTTATTTATCTTGGGGAAATTTTCAATCGTTAATAAAATACATTTTAAAGCTCTCAATTGAGCTGAAATTTTATATACATGACTATTTTGGATGGCAATACGATAATTTAATGATAATTAATAAAAATTAATTACCACTTAATGTTGTGATTCTGTTATATGTATATACATATTTATAATAATTGTAACCATTTAATAAAAAGTAGATAAAATAAAAATTTTCTTTAATCTAAATAAGAATTGACAAATTTTTTTTTTATATTACTTGTAACTTTATAGACTAATAAATGCATACCACGCGCATAATTTTTCGCATTCAAAACATGAGTTAATTTATCTAATAAGACTTTTTTATTTGTTGCATTCAATGTACTCATACAATTAATGATTATATCAAATTCTGAAATATGTTAGGAACTTAAAGTTGAGGAATTCTCTCTAATTTCTATCTATTCATTTAGTATGATTTCGTTCTGTCCCAACAAGTTTATTTTTACCAGCAACCCGCAGTTGTGTTTTGAAATGTCTTAAGAAAGAAAATAATGCGTAATTGCATATTCATTTTACAGTTCTCTATATAACTACGTTCTTAGACACAGTTTTGAAAATGAAAAATAGTTTTTTCTATAGTGAGAATGAAAAAGAATTCGATTTAATTCATAATGCATAGAATTTAGACTTAATGTTATTTCGTAAGTTTCATAACCGGAATTAGTTTTTCCTACACACAAGTTAATCTTTACTCGATTTATATTTTTCAAATCCAGCTGTGTGTGTGAGAGAGAGAGAGAGAGAGGTTTCGTAATTACCTAAATAATAATTATCTAGTTCTAAGTCTGTCTTTTGTGAACGACCGGTATCCACGAACTTGGACATTATACAAGTTAGAATAAGAGAAAACCGCATAAAGCATGAATGTTTACAGTTTAAAAGCATTTACAGGAATTCCACAGGTTGTTGTTCAAAACACTATTTTTGGCCTGATATTTGTAAACAATAACAACATAATCTAAGAGTTTATAAGGCGCGAGAAACATATCTCATAAAAAATTATTTTCATGATCGGAATTTAAAAAAAAATTAGTATTGGAATAATAACGATCACAGGCTATAAAATTCAAGTTAATGAATAATATTTTCTGTAATAAAATATTTTTACCTGACTCACAATATTCGATTTGCTTACAATTCTAATTTTATTTTGCTCGCAAGAATGTAATATCCACAAATGATTAAATTTTAAGACCCTTTTCCACTAAAGCTTTCTATCCAGATAAGAAATTTGATCAGGGTTGAGAAAAAAGAGTGACAAAAACATCACTTTTAATGTTCCAATTTTTTAAAGTAGTACCTTTCTTAGAAAGACGATGGAAAAAAATCTCTTTTTACACTATTACGGCGAAAATGTTGGACCTTTACAAGCTTCTTTTCTAATCTAATGTAATTCTATCGGAAGATTGGGAAAATGCAAGGATGAGTAGAATTGCTAGGCTTTCGTTGCTAGGTTACCAGCAGTTGCTAGAACATAGATCAAGTTTTCTGACTTAATAAAAGAAGACTCTTGCTTCGATATAACAAAGTAAACAGAAGGGAAAAAAGGGTATTAAGATTCGATAGAAGGGATTTGTTGGCTAAATTTAGTATCCTAGTCTCACACACAGTTGTTATATATATATATATATATATTTTCAAACATCAAACATCTTTTTTTTGCTGAATAAACAAAAACTTTCTTCCCGAATCCGAGTAAGTTGACAGATGGATATTTACTTACGAACAATGCGATCAGATATATTCAGATAACTCGACTTGAGCCGAAAAAAATACCTTTTCTGAATACTTACTTTCTTTTTCGTTAAGTCAGGAGGGAAAAGACAATTTTTTAAATTTATTTTCGTTAGATATACACACTCACACACATTATACTGAATAAATTTACATGACTTTTCATTTAGTAAAAATATTTGATTTTCATTATTAACAGTTCATCACATTAAGCAGGTTTTGTAAATATTGATCCAGGAAGGATTCTTTGAAAAATTCTGAATATTTTTAGAAGCTCTGTAATTGAAAATTTTGAATTGATATGTAAATTAGACAGCGTTTGAAAACATCCAACAAAACGAAGGATAATTTGATAAAGCATCGCAGATAAAAACATTTTCTTATATTTCTGTTTGGCTGAATTTCAGTTTTTTTAAAAAAAAGAATTGTTGTAAATTGAAAGAAATGTTTATTTATTTATTTTGTGCTTACACTAATAAACCTATCGCGAGAGGTAAACAATTTTTTTATACTTTATTTATCGGATTTTTAATTTATACATATCTTATTGAACTTTTCCCATCCAAAATACACTACACACACACACACACA
>BMAV01025861.1:358938-386503 GCA_019973955.1 Trichonephila inaurata madagascariensis
ATATATTTATTTATTAAATTTGATAGCGGGCATTCGAAAATTAGTTAAATGTTTTATATGTGCATTAATTTTTAAAAATATCGAAATAGTTGCTATCGATGTTTTATACAAAAAATTAAATTTTACTTTTGTATTTAAAATCGAATGCTTAATACCCTTATTTGCATTTGAATTAAAAATAAATTACAGTATGGTTTTTCTTTTATATTATTTTTCAAGTATTTTAATATCGTACAATTTATTTTTCAAGATTAACTCAAATTCTTAAGTAAATTTTTAAATCTTTCTAAATTGCTTACAAAATTATTGCACCGCGGACGACTCGCTGTGTGGTGGGGCTGATATATCTTAAATTTGTCAAGCCTCAAAAACTTCATGTTGGCGTGGAAGTTTGGAGAGGGGATGCATGGAGTGATTTGCCAGTTCAGCTATTGTTCTCGTCTTTTCATAAGGCTTTAATTACGGGGTTAGACCCCAATAGCCCTTGTGTAGCTTCGAATTTACACGTTAATTAAAAATTAATTAAACAAAATCAACATTTGTAGTATTTCAAGAAAATTGTTTGTATGATTAAAAAGTTAGCTGCAATATAATAGAGTTTTAATACCTTTTGAACAAATTTGGACAAAATAAAAGAGAGAGGAAGAGAGTCGACAGTTAACCTACTTTATATGCCTCTCTTTATAAAAAAGTTTTTCGTGATGCTGTATTAAGTTTTTAATGTAGTTAAAATTAGCTGCACCAGAATATTTTTTAAATAAATTTATTCTTGGCTACAAATACTTTAGAACTACATAATACTTGTAAGTTACAATTTTGCAATTTGAGCAATGAGTATTAACAGTTGTATTATTTGTACCACGGGGGCTGGTCACCATTAGGTGGATTTGGGTACCCCTCCCCCCTAGTTATGAGAATAACAATTTTTTGAGACTTGAATTATATTATACATTATATAAATTTTGCTAAAGTTAATGCGGGAATTTTCAATACTAGGTACAGTGCAGTATGAATTGGCCAGTCATAGAAATCGTGCCATGGTGTTATGTACATTTTTGCACTGAACAATGTTTTTAATAATTAAGGATAATTAGGTGATAAGATAACGCAATTTGTAAGATATTTTTCTTATTTGCTAGTTTTAAGTGTCTGAGAAAGGGAGGGAGAGGAGAATTTAATCCTCTTCCCAAGGTAACGGTCGTGAGAACTTACAAAAATACTGAAGAAAATGTGACCATTTTTTACATTTTTAATCTTATTCATATCAATGGGCTCAATTCATGTGACGTCATAGTCACATGATAGTGAAAGCCACGTGATTCTAGCCAATCAATTTAAAAACTTATGCGACGTCATAGTCACACGATAAAAACTATCTAGTGTTTCCAGCTAATCAGTTCACGCGCTCCGGTGTTGCCAAGTTTTGCTCTTTTCAGAAACTTTCTCTTAAAAAGTGCATATGTATACAAAATGCATTTTATTTAACAGTATAAACTTAAAATATGATTTTTTTTTAAATTTAAAAAAATGTTTTTGAAGAAGTTTTTTTCCCCCTAACATTTAAACATCTTTATCCAAATATAAATTTTAAAATTTTATCTGAGTTTTACAAATAGAACAACAAGTACAGATAGTTTAATTCGATGGAAAATACGTGTTTGTTTTTATCACGTGACTTCATGAATTAGACGAGCAGCCGTGCTCGTGAACTCATGGCCAGCATTGTCTCTGACGAGCTGTAGGTGTGAGTCCAGGTCATGACACGGTCGTTAATGATTGGTAGGGTGGGACAGATGTACGTTAAGTCTGGAAGTCCTCACGTTGGCGTGTCGTGGTAGTTTGGAGAGTGAGATGTCATCTCAGGTGTCTTCGTTCACGTGATGGCAGCTCAAAATTACGATGTCTCTCGCCCATAAAACCTCGTGTTGCTTCAAAATATATCGTACTAACAAACATTCAATCAATGAAACGAAATTCCTATTCGCAAAGGTTTTCTTGTTTACTAGATTTTGCTTCACTCGTTTTATTTTTTTGTGGAAGTTCCCAAAAGTAAAAGAGCAATTTATATATATGTTCAACCAACATTGTGTTTCAAAGAATTAAGGTAAATAATATAAAATGGAATTTTTTTCTTTAAAAATAACTTTTAATTGAATACTTTCGCTTTAATTACATTGGTTGCATGAATTGATTCTGTTTGATCGAATAATTCATGATTAAAATGTACATTTTTTACGACATGTTCATTAAACTACTTTATAAGAATTCAATATTAGCTGTGCATATACATAACCAAAAAAAAAAAATAAATAACTGAGAATAGATAAACACAAATAAAATAGGAAATAAATAGCGATTTATAATCCCTTTACTAAATTAATTGTATAAGATTGGTAGGTTCTTTTTTTAAATAAACTTTTCTTTGACTTTGCTCAGGAAAAAAAGGCACTTTAAGTACTTTACTAAGTCTAAAATACCAATTAGATACATTTCACATCATTTTTGTTTGACCTTTAAAATATATAGATAAATTATGAAAATTGAATAATTAAAAATTCAATAGTTAGACAATGAGGGAGTTTCACTATATTGTAAAATTTATAATATTTATTTAGTCTCTAAAATTTAATTTTACTCTACTCATTTTTATTCTTCTCTTTCCTTCTTAATAAACAGTTTTATGTAGAAGCTTACAATTTGTACTTGATTAATTCTTTTTTAAAATTTAAGATATATTTCTAAAATTTTTTGGCTTAGTTTAAGTTATTTATTAGGCAAAAACTTGCCTCATACAGAGTGTGTTAGCTTCATTGCTGTAATATCTTTAAAAATCCATCTTAAAATGTCTCCTTTCTATGCAAATCTGCGTAATGTTTTTCAAAAGGTGATTTTTGTATTCAAAAGTCTTTTTTTAACGGTAATAAACGAGTCAAAAGCAATTCAAATGATAAGAAGAAAAACAATTTGGAAAAAACATATGTGTATTAAGCATTAATTAGAAATTATTGCAACGCCCGAACAAGTTCCTTATGTGTTATCTGGTGTTAATTGTCGTTAGCCCAAAGCTATTGCTGACGGGTCCCTCGTATTTCTTAATCACGGCCAGGTGAGAATAATTCTCGAGAGCGTACTTCACTTCACTAACTACATCATCATCGATGCCCAATTCAATTTGATGTGCAATCGATCTCTTCACTTCAAGCGGAATTTATTTAAATCACAAATAAATGCAACGAGGTTACAAAATATTTGTAATAACGTCGAACATAATTTAGAAGCATCTAATATTTCCTAATGTAATTCACACGTCGTTTGTGTTCTTAGCCTAAACTATAGTAACTGTTGAAAGTTGTTTGGAAAAAAAAATCGTTTGGTAAAAATAATATATAAAGCTATTTACTACAGATAATTAGTAAGATTTATAAGATTTTAGAGTTTTACAAGATTTTAGAAGCTTGATAATTTTGCGGTATTTAAAGCTTATTTGAAAAAAAATAATTTTTAAGGCCTCAGAATTTTTGTAGAATATTTAAAAGGATATATTAAACTATTTGCTTCCAATATTTTCTTGGATTCCAAAACCTTTTTTGGTAAGGTTTCACAGAAAGCTATTTGCAGAATATTCATAAAATAATCATAAAACTATTTCTATCAATAATTTCTCAAAATGTAAGATTCTAAGTAAAACTCAATATATATACTTAAAAAGAATTGTTTGGTAAAAATGACATGTTTAGCTATTTACTAAGGATAATTAGTAAGATTTATAAGATTTCAGAATCTGTGATAATTTTGCAGTATTTGAAGCCTACTTGAAATAAATAATTTTTAAGATCTCAGAAATTTTGTAGAATATTTAAAAGGATATATTAAGCTATTTGCTTCCAATATTTTCTTGGAGTCCTAAGCCTTTTTTGATAAGGTTTCACAGAAAGTTATTTGCAGCATACACAAAAAATAATGGTAAAACTGGCTCTATCAATAATTTTTCAAAAGGTAAAATTCTAAATAAAATTCAATATCTAAATTCAGAGAGAATAGTAAACAAAAAAAAGTAGTTTTTCTTTCAAAAAATAAAACTAAACTCTATTTTTTATTGGGTGAATGAAAAAAAAAATAACTTCAACACCCATCATCAAAATATTCGAAGAGAAATCCCAAAACAAAAACAAACTAAAAAAAAAAAAGAATTATAACTCACCAAGAGAAACACTGTGTAGCTCATGTTAATCCAAAACGGCGAGCTCTAATGCTGCCTCGAGTATCTGCCGCTAAGTTTTTATGCCCGTTTGTCTTTTTGACCAATCCCTAAATCATAACTCTTCGAGACAACCCAACCGTGAATTCCACTTTTCTCGAATATCGTGCTAAGAAAATTCACAACATCGGGGAGGGTTACCATATTTGGTTACGAATCGCCGATTTAATTCCACAATAAAATAAATTTAAAGAATCCCTTCTCTTCATTTAAATACAAAAGCTAGTCTTCGGAGAAGAAAGGCCTTTTTAATTATAATCCTCAGAATAGGAATATGTTAAAGAGATTGTAATGCCTTTTGAGTATTTTGATGAAACACTTTCCCGAGCAAAATTTAATTTAATCTCTGAAAGCATTAATTAAATATGTGCCTCAGTGTAAACGCTCGCATATTTTCGTATTTTCTGTTTTCCCTGTGTCTGACTGCATAATTATTTTCCAAGAAATCATATTAATTTTGCTTTCGGCGACTCGAGAATTAAAAAGAAAATGTTTTGGACTTGGATATTTTTTTTCTTCTGAATTTGTCAAGCTTAGATAGGCTTTTCTATCTGTGACGATTAAATGTTTCTTTTGCGCTGTATTTAGCCAGGCGATATATTTATCTTTTGATTTGTAACTGAAAATATTTACATTGTAATCCCTTTTAATTAATTTTGTTCCATGAAAAATTATTTTTATGTTCCAGAAATGTAGTAATTCCAGGAGAGAAAGTTGAAGAACAGTGAGCTAAGTAAAAAAAAAAAAAATTGTATAAATTGAATCCATGATTATCTTTTGTGGATGGTAAATAGCACTAATGTATACATCTTTTTTCAAACTGGATAATTTCTTCTGATGCTGCTTATTTGCAATTAATCTCTCTGATCTGGTTATTAATAAAACTTCTTTAAGTGTGCCCATAATTTTATGATAATGGAGCTCATTAATCTTTCATAGAATAAGTCTGATTTTGTTGTTGGTATTACGTATAGATCTATGGCAGATTTTATCCATTGTAATCCAAATTTACTTTGAACTTTTTAGGGATTCGAAAGAAAAAGAAAGATTCAGGCATGGCTGTATTGATTGAAATCTTCCTTTAATTTCATTCCTGTTTATAAGGTATTAAAGTATCCGACTACGTTCGGAACCGTGATTTTGCAAAAGCGTATAAATGGATAATATTTACGATATTTAGTGTCACATAGATTACAAAATATATATATAATTGTTTTAAGAATAGTATTACAATAAAAAAAATTTTTAAGTACAATATTTTGACAAAAAAAAAATGAACCTAGAATGACCCATTTTCAAAATATTCTCCTTTTGTGAAAAATGCTTCTATTATAATAATATTTTGCCTGTATATAGCTCAGACCTCTGTACAGAGGCTCAACTAGAATTTTTGAAATATATAACTTAGAAGTGGGTTTATCCATGTTTTATGACAACAGAGGGGAGATATTTTAAGAAAAAAACGCCGATAATTATTTCAATTGGTTATAATTCTAAAAATAATGTGAATTTTTCAAAAACATTGTTGAGCCTCTGTACAAAGGTCTGAGATATATACAGGCAAAATATTATTATAATCAAGGCCTTTTTCACAAAAGGAGAACATTTTGAAAAAAGGTTATTCTAAGTTAATTTTTTGCCAAAATATTGTATTTAAATAAATTTTTTTGTCAAAATGTCTTTAAAACAATTTTATGCATGTATTCTAATCTAAGTGACACTAAATATCATAAAAATTATGCATTTATGCGCTTTTTTAAAATCACGGTTCCGAACGTAGTCGGATACCTTAATTTCGGGAAATTATTTCGAAGAAATAATTATCTCTAGCAGGTATTAAATAATGCAAATTAGAAAACTTTCTGTTCGTGTTCTATAAAAGAACACACTTTTTGATACTTTCTGAATAAAATTTGATGGGAATGAATAAAATTTTATATAGAGAATTTCATTATAAAATACTTTTTATATTATAATTATAATTTCATACTTATTTATATATCATTTACTTCCTATATAATTATAATTTCACTCATTTTTGTTTATATAAATTTTAGTTATTTTTATTCAAACAAATATTTTGGTACTTAATTATATAAAAATAAAAGAAACAGTTCTGAAGTACTGAATAGTAGTAGCACTGAAATTTGAAAAGAAATAGTATTAAAGTGTGAATAGTAATAGTACTGATGTAAGGTAAAGGGACAAAGGAACGTAACAGTATCGAAGGAAAAAAATTAAACAAAAGTTGAAATAAACTTAGGGCGAGGTATTTTAAATTAGTAGAAAGATCTATCTTTTATTTTAGAATCCTTTTTGAAGTGGTTCAATATTTAAGAAAATAGATATAAAGAAAACGTTATTCTATTATAATTGAATATGAGCACAAAACACCAAACATTTTTCAGTAATAATAAACAATAATCTAACAGCATTTTTGGCTAAATATGTGTATTTTTAATTCGTGTGATAATCAGCTCAATTTAAGCATCTTTTTAAGCATTTTCGTAGTTGTCATCTGCTTAACTTAGAGCTTCTTTTGTTTTATTTTGTATACAATGCTGTTACAAGTTTTTAAAAAATGCTATATCATCGAGTGTTTTGATTGCAGAAATTTTTTTTATCTAAATATTATCGTAGTTAAACGGTCGAAAGTTCTGAAAAATATACTTAGGGCATTTTACGGCTAAAATTTGCGAGTAAAAAGAGTACACACTGAGTCCAACACGCATCCATTTTTTTAAAAACTTTTCCTATCTAAAAAAATAGGAAATTTACCATATCTTGTTTTAGATAAATTGATCTTAATAATGCACACCTTTTTAGAACCAAAATTTCTTAGCCTTTAAGACAGAAAATTCTTAAATTGCCCTTTAGAAACATTTAAAACTATTCAAGCATAAATATATTTTTATAAAATATATTTATACTAGATATAATTATAATATTTACGAGGGTGTCTCTGAAATTTTTGAGATACACGCAGACAAGAAGTTACAAAACAAAATTAATGGTTTAATTTGAAAATACCAAGCATTTTAACACAGCAGACAACTTTTTATTGACTTATTTCAAGTTGTTTAGCTTAGAATAAATTTGACAGAAGAAAAAATGGAGTTGACCCGAGAACATTATCGTGTTACGATTTTCTATGATTTTAAAGCTGGATTAAATCAAGAGGAATGTGTTCAATGGCTGCAATTAGCATTTGGTGATGAATCTCCATGTCGTGCTATTGTATACAGATGGTTTAAACAATTTTGAAGTGGTCGCAATTCTCTTCAGGATGAAGAACATGCAGAAATGCCACGGTTGGCAGTAATCCTGGATAATGTGTATGCAAAACGAAAAATGTTAATGGATGATAATTGCTGTTCCTACCAAATGATACAGAAAGAACTTTTTTTTTTTTTTTAACTTTGGATCCGCAGCCATATACAAAATTATTCATGAAGAATTACATATGAAAAAAGTAGCTTGCCGTTTGGTTCCCCATAATCTAATTGAGCACCAAAAAGAGAAGTGTGTCAGAATCAGTAAAAAAATCCTTTAAATTGCTAAACGATGGTGGCCATCACATTATTTTTATTTATGAGTAAGTATATAATAAATCTGAAAAAATATTTTGAGCCCTAAGCTGTGATATGCAAGTACAATGTGAATAACAAACTCAACAATTTAAAAAAAAATTTCGAAATATTACGCACTTTCTTTACAACTGCAACCTTGTTTTTACAAATACAGATACCCGACTACGAATTTTGCGCGTGTGCAGTATCTCTCTGAGCTGTTATAGGATAGTTTGGGCCCACCTTCTTGAATGATTCACACATTTTATCATTTCAATTGATTGTGCGATGCAACTTTATATTCATACTCTAATTAATTTAGCGCGTTAGGGAGACATAAAAAAAAGAAAACGTATACTGTTTTGCTATGTTGGCGATCTCTGAACATGTAGTGAAGACAATTTCAAAAATTCTAGTAAATACCGAAAAAACGCATTATTTTAACTTGTGAATATCGGTATTGCAAAACTGCAAATGGCTCAAAATACCGATATTTCAATCCCTATTTATAATATAGATTTAGAGATTATAATCCATTATAATATCACATCTTTTCTAAATAAAGATGGTTGATTTGAATATTTTGCATTGGCTGTCTTGGGACATTATACCAGTCACATGAGTTAAGCATCATTCAATTAATAAATTAAAATTATACAAAGCATATAGCTTTGTATACATATATATATATAGCGTGGATACATTATTTATTACTCTAGATTCTGCCTGACAGCCGAAGTTCCATTTCAACCACCTAATTAAAGCAGAGTGCGACACAAGATGATAGTGGTTAAGTTATAACACAGCTTTCTTTGTCCGAAGAGATTCATCACAGTGGATGCCTCCTCATGTTAATCTTGCATGTAACGAGATTGAAGAACGTACTGGAGTAGAGGTGTATGAAAGTCATCGGTTCTCCCAGCTCTTATGAAGTGAATGGAGTTAGATTCCAAATTTAAGTATTTTTTTTCTCCATTGGTGCTGCGTATTGGTATTTTTACCTTTGCAGACCTAGTTCATTCCCCAGGAGCTGGTATCACTTTTTATTTTGGCACCATATAGGTGATATCAATTACCGCAAGTAATTTTAAGGCCCAGTTTCCTGCCCAGAGGAATTTAATTTTGTCAAGGAAACCCAAGCCAAACGGGTACTCTAAGGGATTTTTTACATGCCGCATAATCGTATGACATGGACGCTGTCAATTTGCTGCATCACGAAAATCCACTGACTTGGGCCGGGGTCGAACCCGCAATTTTGGGTGCAGAGGGCCAGCGACAAACCAACTCCGCCACTCAGTCGGCCAAAATTTAAATATAGAGTCATCTAGATCCCCCTCAGTATTGTACCAATGACATCATATTCATCCAGGAGGTTTTCGGTCCTTTTAGTTTAGATGTAGGAGCAAACCCTTTTTACTTGCTGTTTCAGTGGACGTTTTAGATTAGCGACACTTCAACGGAACTAAGTCTTTCTCAATTTGCACCAAGTGTTGCACTAGTCAGTCCATCCCTGAACATATTCTTGATTGTTTTGGATTCATCAGAAATGTTCTTATTTCAGTTCATTAATGGTTCTGAACTTTCTTCGGATTCATACTATCAGGGACTCACTTAACAAGGCTAGTCTTTGGGGACTTACAATCAAAGCATTAACTCAGAACGGAGTAAAAATTAAATTAGTTTTTTTTTGTTTATTCGTTTAAAGTAAATAAAATATTCACAACTCTCATCTCATGAAGACTCTCAACGAGAGATATGTAGATTAGTAGTTGATTTCACAGAAACGGGACGAAAATACAAATTTCAACAGATAAATTAGAGAAGGTAGAAAACTTTACGGCAATAGGCACTTTGTTTCACAGCCTTTAGGGTGCAATAGTATATCTACCTCCCTGCTGTTCACCCTGGTAACAACTTTGACGGCTAAAAGATCAACTACTTTCGGCATGCAGCATCACTCTAAGCGAGATTGCCAGTGCAGGAGCCAATTATCTCAAAACAGCATAAAGATCCTTACACTTGAGACCAATCATACCCTTTATCATGAGCCTGAGTGGTCACACGTTCATTCCGATGGTTCTCTAACTGAATTCTTACCGAATGTTATAGATGGAATATATTCTTTTATCTTTTCATTTTATACGTCTGTTGAAAAATAAAAAATTGCCTTTGATGGGGAAGTTTTGGCTATTTATGTGGCACTGGAGAAACTTGTCTCCAGACACCTTTACGATAAAGTAGGTATTCTTTTGGACTTTAAAGCTGCCATTCGGAATGTTGGATCTTAGGAAATACCCATCTCTAAGAATATCCTAGATTGGTTCTCCTGATAAATTCTAGGTTCTCTTGGAGAGTTTGAGGGTAGAAAGCCGACAAATAATACTTCAATGGATCCCAGAACATTGTGACAATTACGAAAACGAATAGGCAGATTTGCTAGCTAAGAAAGTAATTCAAATAATTCAACAGCCAAATAATTATAACTGGCTTCATTCTTCAAAACTTTACTTCAAAAATCTAATGAGACAAAATTGGAAAGCATCGCTTATTTCTTGTATTTCTTCAAAAAGTTGGAGGATCGACTTGCATCGAAATATCTTGAATAAACTCCGTGAAAAAGTTGTCACGGAATTTAGATTTGCGGAGAGTCTTGACTGCCTTTCGGTCATTTTGCGTTATTTTTGTGAATCCAAATAGCTCCAATCTTTAAAAAAGACGAAGTAGTGAACAGGAACCAGTTGTTGGGATACTCGTCTCTGGGCAGAGACTCTGAGGTGAAAAGGTGGCCTCGGTAGCTTAGTGGTCAGGGTAACGGACTCGTAGCGGCATGTTATGAGTTTGAGCCTTGAACAGCTGAAGACCCGCAGTGTAAGGGAAGCGATGCACATTTAATCTGTCGAGGATCAAACGTCCGATAGTGTGGTGTGGGCATTAGGTGAAGGGGTACTAGCTCAAGTGTTGTCTTCGTTACTTGACCCTGGCTAAAAGGATTATGGTCATGTGACTGTCATCAGTCGCTAAAAGCCCTCGTGTAACTGAATAGTGCAACGTTAATATTCACTCACTCACTCACCCAAGGTGAAAAGACATTATAGTACTAGACATCTGCTGATGGGACATTGACTTTTTTCTCTTGCTTTATATTTTTGTGTTTCTTGTTATATTGTGTCATTTTCTTAAGCCAATTGAACTAAGAAAATGTTCACAGAAACCAATTTCTCTTTCTAATTGCCACTCAATAACCCTTTTAGGTACGAGACTAGAAAATGTGTTTTACTTGAGTTTTTAAAACGTTTACATGAGTACGGGATTCTCAGAAAAAATGGAAATAATAGAACAGAATACAATTACTTACAAAACATAAAACTGAAAATTAGAGCAAACCTCGTAAGATATTTGATAAATTTATAAATATTTTCTCAAAACAAATCTTAGTTTTAAAATGCATCAGAACAAAATATAGTGGCAAAATTTGTTGAATTATTGTTATTATTACAAAGAGAATTATTGAAAGGACAGATATAAAATAGTATTAACGTATAACACAATATACCATTATATAGGATTATAACAATTTCCAATTAGAATAAAACCTCTGTTATATACTTTTAAAATTTTGTTTAAGAGCAACAATCGATTTTTAAAAAAAGAGACTATAAAAACTATTTTAATCATGAATATTTTGAATTAAAAGGTATTATTGCTTCTTTTATATCTTAAGTTTAAAGGAACTATTTATAATTTCACTGGGAAAACATTTAAATATCGTAAATACAGAGATGGGAAGTATGCTTACTAATTTTCATATGAAGTAATAAAACTTTACAGTGCATTTCTCTTTAGTAATAACAAGTCCTGAACTGAATTACAAACATAAATATATATACAAGAAAATCGCCACAAAATCTCAATTACAATCAAAACCATAAGTGAAATAGCCTTAACTGTCCAATCTGCATCCCCTCCAGGAATCTTAAAAATAAGTCATCTTACATTCTACATAAGGAATGTGTTAAATACTTTAGCAACTCATAAAGATAATGGTAAGTACTGTGGGAGGCTGAAAGATTCACACAATCCCCTTTGCTTTTACGTTCATGCGTGCATTCCACGCTATAGGAAATTCATTATGCATAAGTATCCATTAGCTGGTTAGGGAGCTGAACGCCGGCGTCGTGATGTGTGTAGGAAATATAATTAATTTTCAAAGCTCATTCCGCCACACAAAGTTAAGTGTCTTATCGTTGGAACAGTAGGCAAAGTAAATCTAATTATAGAGAGTATAAATAAGATTGCATTTGTTCAGTCCGTAGATTACTGTTATGCGCTTGTTGTGGAATGTTTATCTTACCTTGCAGATATTAAAGTACACTATGGAATCCTAATACATGAATTCTGCTTCATTGTGCATACTGCAGGTAAAAAGTGTAATTGAACTAAATTTTTGAAATTTAACGTAGGAAGAAAACTATGGATCCTTTTTTGTTATTGTTGCTAGTTATCTGTTCTTAAGTTTAAATGACCCATCAAAAGACACGAATTTGATACACAATTCTGAAATGAATTATTCTAGCAGATTATTTAAATATTTTTACTTTTTTGCATAAAAGAAGTTATATATATGTTCTATGGGGACATTTGTATTGAGTTTTTTTTTCTAATGCTTTGCTATTATTATGTAACTAAATATTTTTGGATATATTTCCTAAATTTTCTTTAATTTTGAGGAAGTAATAATAAAATTGTTTTATAGGATCATGAAAATGAAACAGCCATGAAAATGTTACAAATTCTTAACCATTAGAAAATTAAAAATATATATATATATACTGTATGCGCATTCGAAATTGCCCCCCCCCCAAGATTTTCGTTACCGATTGGGTGGTTAACTATTCACAAATCTACAAAGAGACACTAACACACAAATCGATACACTTCTTAAAGTTAAACAGCTTGATACTGTTTCTTTAAATACTTTTAAAAAAAGTGTGTGTGCACTTATGCACGCACGTAAGAAGTTATATTTCTTTTGCGTAAGAAGATAAAAATCTTTCTAAAAATTTTATCCTTCGAGTTATCCTAAGTTAGTAGAAAAAACGACACTAATAATGGAAAAAAAAGATATTTAATACAATGAAAGTTTTATTAGAACGCATTATCTAGTTAAATAAAGTTGATTTAAATATCATAATAAAATTATTTCTACATAATTAAAAAAATTAATTCACGTCCATTGGTTGGAGTTCAGTGGACATGTGAGTTACAAAAGGCTTATAGTAGCTAAAGTATAATCCAAATAGTCTTGTAGAAACATTGTCTAAATATCATACAAATACAGCATCAATAGTTGTACCATGTCTTGTAGTAATGTAAAAATTTATTTTAGTTTATGATGTAAATAAATAATACATACCATCAACTAACCTCAAATTCTACAAACCTACTCAAAGTAATATGTAAAAACCACTTTTATCACTTATAATCACAGTAAATTATCTTTAAATCAATAAATTGTTAATAAATATCAGTCACCACGATATATTATTTGAAAAAATATATATTTATATATATTTTTTTCGGGCTCAGAAACACTTGAATAAATATCGTGAATACAGTTGCCAGTTCTCACGCAAACATACGTAGATGTCCATACTTTTACTCTGTTGATAACTTTTGAAAAACTAAAATGTTGACTAGCTTACTTTAGGGTGTCGGTTTTTTGTGACGGTGTTTGCGCGCATTGTAAAAATTTACTCTCATAATTTTTCCCTAACGCGCCAAAAGAAGTATAACTTCAAATATATGAAAAATCTACATTTCAATTAAAACTGCACTGTGCTATTTAGACTGAGTTACTTCCTCAAGTTGAGCTAGATGTTCGGGGAAATATTCTTCCGAAGAAAGCCTTTCTCAAGAAAAGGCTGATTAAGACAAGCATCTTTTGTAATAAGAATAATGTTGTATTCATTAACAAAATCCTCAGATGTGTATAATTTCAAAAGATACGCATAAATACAACACTGGATATTTTTAAATAGATCAATTAGTGGGAATTTCGATTAGTGTAACTATTTCATTGTCAGATTTTATATTTTCAGGGGGATACAACAAATTAAGCAATTTCATAATTTCTTTGATTATTCGTAAAGAAATTATTATAAAGGGTACAAGAAATAATACCCCCCTGAACATGTGAGTATATATATTCATAAATATCAGGGCTGGTTTAAGATAATTTCGGACCCTGGGCGCAGATCTACGGGCACCTTTGGCGCAGGTGGATCAAAATTTATAACCATAAAATCTAGTTAAGTCTAGCTTATCCGGGCCCTTCCAGGACCCTGGGCGCGAGTCCTAAGCTCTCAATGGATAAACCGACACTGGCATATATATAGGTAGATCAAATATACAGGTGATTATCAAAGTAATGGAAACACACCTGTAAATAAAAGTGACATTTTTGAATGCGCTTCGTAAGTATTAAAATATAATATCTACCAGTTTTTTTATAAATAGAAATGTATACATTCTGGTAGTATGTGGTAGCTTTATTGAAGTTCTGTAAGTATTGAATTTTTTTCAAAAGAGTAAAATGTTGGACTTCTCAATTTTTTAAAGAGGTCAAACTATACGAGTCTGTCTAGATAGAGTAAGTGTGACTGAAGCATCCCTATTTTTTAGGCATTCCTAAGGATATGGTGTTTCTCTCTATATAAATTTATATGTATATAAAGTCATTACAGCATACACGCACCGCAGCAAGACAAGCTCGGCAAAGTAAAGAAGTATATGGAAAGAGTTCAGTGAAAGAGACCGACGAGTATCGAAGCGAATTGTAATGTTTAAAATGCGAACAACTGCAGCAAAAGTGATCGTAGAGCTCAATCAGAATCTGGATTCTCCAGTGTCACAAGGCAACTTCATAAACAAAACATTTACGGCAGAGCAACAAGTCTAAAGCTAATTGTCACAGATGTTAATGCCAAACGTCGTATACAGTGGTGTCATACTCACGAAATCTGGACGATTAATAAATGGAAAAAAGTAATATGGTCTGACGAAAATAGTCTTTCACACTTTTCTCTACGACAGAAGGTGCACGTTTGGAGGACACCTGCACAAGCGCATGATCGTGATTGTCTCCTTCCAACTGTCAAGCATCGTGGGGGGATCTGTCATGATATGGGCTGCCATGTCGTAGTTCTTTGCAGGACCAATCATAACTCTGAGAGGAAGGATTACTGGGGAGAAGTATAAAGAAATTTTAGTTGACTAGGTTCGTCCCATGATGCAAACCTTTCTTCCTGCTGGAGATGTAATTTTACAGGATGATAATGTACCTATCCATGCAGAGAAACTTGTCCACTTATGGTTTGATGAACAAGAGGATGAAGCTAAACATCTATTTTTTGTCCGCACTGTCACTCGACTTCAGCATAATTGAACCGTTATGGTCTATTTTAGAGCGTTCAATATGGAATCGATATCCTCCACCAGCATACCTCCCAGAACTTTTGTAATATCTCCATGAAGAATGGTACAATATTTCTCTAAACTCAATTCAGCTTTTGTATGAATCGACTCCAAGACGAATACAAGATGTATTATATACCAAACGCGGTTCTACACCATTTTTATAAAGGATTCATTATAAATCTAAGATGTTTTTATTATTTTGATGATCACCTGTACATACACATGCATATTTAAATATAAATACACACATACATAAATAAGATGTATATATGCATCTTTGTATCTACTTACGTGTGTATGTATAAGTAAATATGTGAATGCATATTATGCATATGTGTATATGCATGGGTATATGTATATAAGTATTTAGACACTTGGTATTTCTCATGATGTTTTGTATAACTATATGTTGCTTTTAAATCATTAATATCTAAATCCTGGCATTAAAATTTCGATTAAAATTAAAAACACTCTTATAGTTCTTGCCTATTGATTAAAAAAAACAGGAATTGAATTTTGAAAGCGGAAATCTATTTATCTTTTACTCTCTTATAACCCTCTGCATGTCTAATAGTTCTGGAGATCTCCTGATGAGTGAGTGTGTCATTCGTTTTTCCCATTCATATATATATATATATATATATAGTATAAAAAATAAAAGTGAAAAAGTTCTAAACCTACAATGCCTAAGAAGAGAGAATATATATATATATACAGCATTACTACAATAACTAACATAATAAGTTTCTAGGATGTGTATTGTGCAGAATTATGGTTTGAAATCTCATTTGATTTCCATTTTTATTTAAAAACTAGTTGTCTTCTATCAATTTCTCGGTTGTTTCATTCAAAAAAATTGTAGGTTTATGATGTTCAGTTACGCGAACACCTTTTTGCATTTGTAAAATTGTCTCTGAAGAATTCGATATAAAAATAAAAAAATAAAGCCTTATTCTGCAAAAGCAAATTTTGTCAAAATAAGTTGTTGATAATATTGTTGTTGAAAATTTTAACATTAAAGCATGGATTCATAAGAGGTAGCCTTACGTATGAATGAAATTTTTTTTTTCTGCAATAGAATAAAATATATTGCACTGTTTCTAATAAAATAAAATAGGCATTTATCTATCAATATTTTTATAAAATTTTTTTTTAAAGTTAATTAAATGTATGTACATTAAACCAATGCATTTTAAAACATTGTTATTAAATCATAAAACAATAAATATAACAAGAAAATATTTTTAAATTATTTAAATATGCCAGTTTTTAGTTTAAACTTATTTTGGCAAAAATTTTTGATTTACACTTTGTCACGTAGGGTCTAGCAAATTGTATTGATAACAATACGAGTATATACGTATTTTTTTAGAATTTATTTTGCATCTTAAAACATGGTTGAAAAAAAAAAAGGATTTCAGAACACGAATAAGTGCCCCAAAATGTAAATAACAATTTACTGTCTTATTTTACCTTGTTTTATTGTCGTATTTATAGGATTCCGATATTTGTGTTGTCTCATAAATATAATATTAATTTGGAAAACGCTTAAAATTAATGTTCAGACTTAATGTAATTTATAAAAGCCTACACATTTCGACATAAAACCAATTCTTCTTTTGTTAAATGCTAAAATGAATAGAAAATATTCAGAATTGTTTAAATATATAAATTCTAAAACTTTAATATTAAAACGAATGATGTTTCACATCAATACGGAAACAATGACTTAAGAAAATGCATGAATATTTCGATAAAAACTTCCCCCATAGACAATTGATATAGTCGTATTTGACCTATTCAGGTACTCTAGATATCTTTGAAATTATCTCTAATGCAAATAATACATATTTAAATTCTTTTTTAAGTCACATAGAGGGCTCAGAAAGTGCCTTCAATGAATAAGCCTACACCCGCGTGAGGAGAATTTACTCTATTCTACTTACATGTAATTTTCGAAGAAAAAGTTTCTTTGAGGACTGCATAAAATATTTTTTTCAATGAAATTTCATTCCAATTGGGCCGAATTATTATAAAAAATGATCTCTTCAATGGCTTGATGTTTAGGTTGGCTTTCTTCAGTATTTATGAGTTTTATAATGTCTGAATATATATGCAGTTTTGAAATATTCATGATTTCTTTTTAAAAAAAAGAAATAAATGTTTTTAAAAACATTTAAGGATTTTCATGTTAAAAATAATTTTTAGAGGTAGTTGAAATCATATTATATATCAAAAAATATATCAGATTCAGAATTTAGAATTGGAAGAAAAAATGCAGTGCAAAAGAAAAAAAATCCATTGTGCTATGTAATATCATTGTTTAATGCAATGCTTTTGCCTTAACAGCTAAAGAGAGTTGCAGATCTAAAATAAAATTCTATTTTTCTCTTGTCTAAAAAAAGAAATTAAAAAAATGAACTAAAACCTCAATCTCTAATTTTCCATAGTATAGGACGGTATACGGTATACGATAGTTGTTGTTGTTGTGGCTCATGGCACCTGTCTGACATAGTCAGATCGAAGCCCACGAAATTCAACGTGGCAATAGGCTAGAAGTTCACCTGTCATTGGCTTTTAGCCTTGAGCACCATACAGGTGACAGTACAATTTAACTCGGAGAAATTCCCGAAGGAATGATAGATGGCGACACCACCTATCTCCATCTCCACAATTTAGGCATGGAACTGAATTGGAGGGAAATTTTCTCCAGTTCCCTGCACTCGTGATTCAGCCCACAAGACTTTCGGACCCAATGATTTAACGAGCACGTACTCCGCGTGTACTCCGAGGTTATTTGGCGGTACGAGCATCGAACCCAGGCCTTCCGGTCCGGAGTCCGGTGCTCTAATCACTAGGCTACCCACGGCCTATACGATAGTACAGGACGGTATACGGTACACGATAGTACAGGACAGTATACGGCATAGTATACGGTATAGGATTAATTTATTATTAATTTAAAAACAGATATTTTTCTTTTAAATTTATTAAAAGGAATTGTTTAAAATATATCCTCTCAAATAGACGTTAATCTAAATTATAAATATTTATTCCCCTCATATTAAAACTAATTCACAAAAATACACTAAAATATATTTATTTGAGAATTAAATTTCCTTTAAAGTTCTTTTATTTTGCCTCGTTTTAATATAATTTTATTTGATGATAGTTTTGAAAAGGATAATGGCCACAGCATGTCATATAATTAAAACATCGTACTTTTTTCATCTTACAGATTTGATAGTGAAAATTTATTTTTTTCTATATTATACACACACGTGAATACATTTTACGACGTCTTTAAAACCTTAAAAAATCCCTTTGCTATATTTAATGGCTCAAAAGTCAGTTTCTGCTCTTAGAAATATGAAACGCAAACTGCATTAAATATGTGATTATATCAAAGTGAATAGATTTTAAAGCTTAAAAGTGCACAGGAAACTTAAAAGGTTTTTTGATTAAATTCGTGCTGGACCTTTTTTTATATTCCATGAACGTGTTTCATTCGAAGCGCATGAGAAGAATAGACACTTTTTTTTTAAAAAATTGTTTTAAGCAAGATGCAACTAATGGAATTGAAGCCTCTAAGGTAAATGATTCTAACTAGACATATGAAAAAATATTTCAACGGGCTGCTTAAACTTTTATAATTTAAAAACGTATCATCAGAATTTACGAGGATAAGTCCTATATTTTTAATATAACTTCATATTGTTTCTCTATTTTATTCTGTTCTACTGATCTTCTGATTTTTCTTCTTTTTTCATTTCTCGATATTGCGTATTAATTTATACAAATAAGCGAACAAGTTCAGAAGTTTTATTGATACATAATCTTTGGATTCAGGTTGACTCGGAGTCCTTGGCTCACATTACAACGTACATTAAGACAGTTGACAACATCAGTTAGTGATTACCCTATTTTCTGTTTTAGATTGTTCACCATACTACAGAACCAGGTCAACAACATCTGCTAGATATGGCTAATATTACTTTAGTATCAACAATTTGAAGGTTAATAAGTATAAAAAAAATTCTGCACAATGGGATATTATCAGTCTAAGATGCTTTAGAACAATGATACAAGCTTCATTTTCTACCTTTATTTTCCTTCTTCTAATGGGGAGTGTCAAAAAAATTGGTTGTATCTTAATTTTAGTGACCAGAGTAGTTTCACGTTAAAATGTTCTTAACTGTTTTCAAAAAACCTTTGATCTTCAATCAAACAGTTAAATTTTAACGCAAGCTTTTTTTAACGTTTGTTTTCTCTTTGCTTAAAAGTTTCAATACCTCTTTTAATTTTATGGGAAATTAATTACTTTCCAAAACCAAACACTCAGCTTTAAAATAGAATAAATTGAACCTATTATTTCATTCCAGAATTTATTATTCTTTCAATTTATTTTAATAATCTTACTTATTTAACATTTATAAAAGCATTTAAGTTATTGAGGACTATATGAGAATTTAAAATACGAATTCAATCAGCACAATCTATTATAACACAAAAAATGTCATGGAAAATTAGCAAAGTCAACTTACTATACGTAAAAGAGGTAGGTAATCGGTTTTCAAGGATTGGCAAAAGTCATTTAACAGAAGGGAATTGTGCAGCTCACATTAGACATGTACACATTTATGAAAAAAAAAATATTATATATATATGTATATATAATAGTGTAAATTATCTACTAATGAGAGATAAACATTAATCTAACAAAACCGAAATATATGAGAAATTAAAATTATAATAAGGTTAAGAATATAAAAAATGGATGCTCTACAGTGTTATAAACATTGCTGACTTAGAACAGCTTATATATAAAATAATTTATATAAAAGTGGGGTTGAACATGTTTTGTAGCCAGCCAACCTTCCCCTTTTATGTTAATAACACTGAGCAAAAACCTATTGAAAATAGTGGATATAATATCTAAATTCATTACAAGATAAAGGTAACATACCTAAAAATTGCATTCAAAAATGCAGAACCCGCATTTTGAATATTTTTTTCAATAATAAGTTATTCCCTCATTCTGGACCCAAATGCAAATTCTAAGCACGGGAATGGCTTATATATATGTGTGTGTATAAAATAAAAGAGGAGGTTTTATCTCTAAACAATAATGCTATTAAAGTTACTTTTTGGAACAGTAATACCCATCTTTATGTTCTTGGGAATATTATTCTTAATTATTTACAAAGTAAAAATTTTTAGTTGATAAAAATAGGGACTAAGTCAGTAATGTTAAAAAATTAGTTATTGCTGAGATCCAATGATTATACAATAATTCCCCTTTATGTATACATTTATAAAAAGTTCAAAATTTTTGGTTTGTTATTAGTTTTTATTTTTTCTTCATGTTTTTTATTTAATTTTTATTTCCCACTTTTCTATAATGTCATTTTATTTACTAAGCTTAGATGGCAATATCGTTTATTTTGTTTAGTATTTTTATGCTTAGTAAGTTTTTTATTTTTTTAAAAAAAACTATTCACGTTTTTTCTTTCCTATAAAAATTTTTAAACTTTTTATATGATTTTTATGTTTCCTAAGTGATATTTACAATGGATTTTGTGTCTTCTTATTGACTTTTTTGGTGAGCTCTCGTTGATGAATTTGCTTAATATAGTATTGCTTAGATTTGTATCTTTAGTATTTTTTCAATTTTTCCGTGACTGTTTGGTTTTTATTACTTGTGAATATGTAGATTTTTGTTATTACGATATATTCTGATTTTATATTCTTAGAAATTATTTTTAGTCTCATAATTAAAATTTCCATACATTATTTTCTGTTCTTTGTCAGACTGGTAATATAAGCAATTTTAGGGAAAAGTTTGTACTTTTAAAATAACGTTTAACCTTACAATAGTAACTTCTAAGACTGCTAATGAATTGTTTGAAAAAATTAGATAAACCTATGATTTTAAGTAAAGCAAAACATAAATAGTTTTAAATGTAGAAGAAAGCAGAAGCTAATTTCATATGCAAATCAAAGTTCATGTCGTCAAAGAGTAATAATATTGAGATCAGTACAAAAATCGTGGTTTCACACAGAAGCTTCTTTTTTTCTCATTGTTTCAGTCATAACATGCAATGATTCGGTTTTTGTTTTATATAGGTGGCTTGATAATGTCCCAACAATGTGAATTACTGAAATCCATAGCTTAGCGAATTATTGGGAGATTTGTGTGAATCTGGGAGAACGCAAAGAAATATTGAGGGATCTGTTGGAGTGGCAAGAACTGTGACTTCCGGACTATCGAATCGATTCCAAGAAACAAGGAATATCAGATTTCAACCTTGGTAAGTTCGTCCACGTGATACTATATCAATTGAGTACCATATCTCCAGGTAACAACTTGCTGAGACCGAATAGGTGATGCTACGCTGTTGGTTTTACGAAATTACTATAGGTAACAGGATGGAGAATGTCAAACCATCATACCAAATAGGTTTCATTAGGGTGGTAAGTCAATGAAGTATGTTCGGTTGAACTCAGGATGACGTGCAATATATTTTTATGATCATTTCAAACATCGTTTAAAAGAATTAAGGTTCATAAACAAATTTATTGCGTCTTCTTTTCTTCATCTGTACTTTCTACTTTACACCCATTCATGATTGTCTTGCATGGTTTTCTCAGCATCTTAGCTGCTTTCCTTAGTTTTGTAAAGCAGTATAGATTACGGTAGTCCTTTATCCATGGCCTACAGTTCTGTCATGTGTTTTTGTGTATTGTTTAGCTTAGTTAGCTAAGTTAGATTTAAAGCAGTTATTTAATACCTGATTAGTGATAACAACAAAACACGTTCAAGCCAAGCACAGTGAGTGAATTTTAACGTCGCACTGTTCTGTTCCTCGAGGGCTTTTGGCTACGGACCACGTAATTTTGAACCATGGTCAAGTGACCAGGACGACACCTGAGCTGGCACTCCCCTCTCCTAACTACCACACCAAACCAAAAGAAGTACGTTTGAACTCTCGAGAAGTTTAACGTGCATCGCTCCCCTACACGGTCGGTCTTCAGCGGTATTCCGCTCGAACTCATGACACGCCAGCCACGAGTTCGTTACTTTGACCACTAGGCTTCCGTGGCCTCACAAGACAAGCACATTAGCTAGGAAAGGCAGGGGTTTATGAGCTTGAAGCGCGTTTAATGGCCCATGGAGACTATTGAAATATATATATTGTCTCAATGTTATCATTTGGTTGATGTAAAAGTTAGAAGCAAAGGATATACCAGCTGAGATGTTTATCATTTGACGGTCACTCTCAATGGGCTCAATTCATGACGGTCACGTGATAAAGGCAAACACGTGTTCTCCAATGAATTCAAAACAGACATCAAACTAATTGTACTTGTTATTCTATTTGTAAAACTTGGGTAAAATTTCAGATTTTATAATTGGGTAAAAGTGTTTAAATGTTGTAAAAATGAATTTATTCAAAAGATTTTAAAATTCAAAAAAATCTTATTTTAAGCATCTACTTTTAAATAAAACGCATTTTGTCTGCCTATGTACATTATTGCTGTTGACAAATTTATATTTTATAAAAGAATTTTTTTTAAAAGATAAAAAGTCGGCAACAACGAAGCACACTAACTGATTAGCTGGAAGCACAGGATTGCTTGTTTCGTGTGACTATGACGTCACATGAAATTTTGAACTGATTTGCTAAAAATACGTTGTTATCATTATCATGTGACTATGACTTCACATGAATTGAGCCCATTTAAAAATCGGTCACCAATAACTTATTATGTAGTAATGATTTTCAGTTAACCGAAATTAAAATGAAATTTTAGTCAGCTGATGCTCATTAAAATTCCTTACACTCACAGTTTTATTTTCAGTATTATTCAGAATAAATGCGTATGTACTAGCCTTAGGAAAAATGTATTTAATTAGATTTAATATAAAAAATTACTGAAAATAGCAATTATTTTTAAAAAAACAATTAATTATTATATAAATAATTGAAATGAATGTTAATTAAGGATTTAAGAGAAACCTTGAATATATGTATATATATATATATTCGAAGATTTATTTCAATTAAAAATAATTTACCACTTAAAATAATTGCACAGCTTAAAGCTTTCGAAGAGGATTAACAAATCAAAATAATAAATGAATATTTTTCATATTCATATATCAGTACTTTCTCTGCGGATAGATTTCTCCTTTTCCGAATTTACCATTCTTAATCTTTCGAAAGAAATAACAAACATTCTAATTAACGAAAGTAATCCTTACATGGCAACCAAATAATACATTTTTTCTTTCGAAATAATCTTTTAAAAAGAAAAAAGAAAAATGACTACGGAAATGAATTCCAATGAAGATTATATTTAATTGAAAGCTTTCTTTGTTAGAATGGGCAATTAAAATTTTGAAAATGCCACTGTCATAGGATAAATACTTATTTGCAGCTTTATCTCGTAACTTATAGACTGATAGAATACGCTTTCGGGTTTTAACATCCAATCTTTGAAGTTAGAGTTACACTGATGCTGTTGAAACTTGCGCATTGGATAAAAATACATTTACATACAAATATGAGTTAAATTTTAAGATTTTCTTTACTTTGAGTTGAATAAAATATATTACTTTAAGATATTATAAAATAAGTTTAAAAAAGGTGAAAAACACCCAGAAAAACCTGATATTTACTGATCAGGAGGGGGAATTTACTTTTCCAGATTCATGAATTTTTATTCAGGGGGGGGGCGCAGCACTTCTATAGGAGCCTATATTAAACTGCGTAAGTTTATGTACCTTGTTCTCTTGCTTCTCACGGATAAAATAATAGGTTATGTGTACTTTCAATAAAACTTTAACGAAGGGTTTTGTCTTTTTGTTAAAAATTAAATTAATTATGATTTTTTTAAAAATGTTCAATTTGTTTCCCTAAAATTTAGTTTAAAAAAGTTTATCTAAAAAAAGTTAGATCTAAAAATGTTTACTAGATTAATTCCCTCCATTCAAATGTGTAAACATGTTAAAAGTATGCTCGCTGAAAATTTGGGTATTATATAATAAATAGTTTTAGAGAAAAAGGTACATAAAGTGCAAAATATTACACAGGAACAGATTTTAAAGTAAACAGGTTTTAAAGTAAAAATTTGTGATTTGGTGAGTATTTACTTTTTTTACTTTCCAGAAGCAAATGAAGCATTTTCTTTACCCTTTACTCCTACAAAAGAGACTCTTCTAATTTTCTTCTTTTCATTATTTTTAACAATTTTACCTTTTTTTTTGGGATCTCAAGATGTTTTCGTGAGGCTACGCGAATCTTACGTGCGTCTTATTTTTTGAAGCATGACACACAGTTATAACTTGGTTCAATATCACAATGTTTTAAAATTGTTAATTATGCTACATGACTCATATTGAACTGTGTAATAACCATATTTACCCCTAATTTTAGAGTTTTTAGTTCCTTAAATGTAGATCTTTTGGAATCACTGACCATATGGTGTTATTAACTGACTCATTTAGGTTCTGAGTCTTTCTATGTAAACATTTTCTTAATAACATAGGATCGCCTAGATCTCTAAAAATAGGCTTAATTGAATTCATCATGGTATATAGTACGTGTGAATGTGTTTATGATCATAGTGCCTTTCGTTACATTCAGCTTCTGCCTTTTAAAACTTTCACCAGGAATTTATACCCGCAGGACACGGTCCATGTTGAGGGCTCTCGTTTGAAGACAGAAGAGGAAAATAAACAGCCCAAAGAGCAGTTTTCATGCTGTATAGATTATTGATATTATTTTTAATAGCCATACTATAAGATCTTACGACCACATAGGCTCTTTCCATCATTTAACTTTTTTTTCTGCTTTTACTTTTAAGATCCAAAAGATGTGTACCCACACACTTTTGGAAAAGCCAAATACACTCTAATTTTTCCACTTGAACATCATATGGATTCGTGATCATCAGAAACTTATGCAAGTGGAAACACAAGTGCTCCTAGCTGAGCTCATTTGATGTGCGTCAAGGAGTAACTTTTTTTAAAAAAAATAAATAAAAATACTTCTAATTACGATATTTTCTCATATATATCATTTTTAACAAATATTTTTGAACTTTGAAAAGATATAAAAAAGTGAAAAATGGATAATTTTTCGAAAATTCATGTGCCGGACCCCCTTAAACAATTATAAAATAAAACAAATTTAAATATGAAGGAATGTTAATTACACAGTTTCTTGAATTGAGAGCTGAGGGAACAATATGATGGAAAGTTGAGCTCAGCAAAAGATAAAGATAAGATAAAATTCAAATTATCACAATTTTTATCAAGCAAAAAAGCATTAAATATTAAAATTTTTAATGATATGTTGCTGAATTCGGAGTTATATAATTTTATTCTCCTTCAAAAACATTAAACAAAACTTTTGATTTTGAGGATTTATATTTATTTAGAAATAACTTTTATTTTCAAGTTGAAAAATATTTTGTTTACAAATGGATGGTAACTTTAAGAAATCCATTTTAAGAACTAAAAAGTGGGAAATAATCTTTTTACTTTCGTTTTAAGCATGTTTTTCTTTAAATTTTTTTTAAATATTCAAACACACTTGCTATTAGCTTAGGATTTTTGTTAGGTAAACAATGTTATGCCCTAACAAAATTAAAGCGACTGTGAAGTATATAGCTGTTTCACGGAATGTAACAAGACTATGCACTCCATATTTTTTTTCTAGACAAGAGTAGAATTATAAATGAAAAAAGATTAATTCGGAGGAAAGCTAAACAAATTGTCTAGAGAAAATAAAAATTGCTCGGAATTTCCTTTCGTACTTAAATAAACCTTTTTTTTTTGTTTCAAATGTTTGAGCATTCTTCTTTGCATTCTCTTTCTTTTAAGAATCGAGTACGTTACAGATTCTAAATTCTTCAAATCTGTTATGGGAATTTACGCTTGAAGAATCTCAAAAAAAAAAATTTTTTTTTAATCGATGTAATTTTTCTCAAACAATAACAACTTTGCATTTTTGGAATTTTATTTGAAAAAAATTACTTATTTTGGGAAAAAATTATTAATTTAAGGTATTCGACTATGTTCGGAACCGTGATTTTGCAAAAGCGCATAAATGGATAATTTTCATGATATTTAGTGTCCCTCAGATTAGAATTCATGCATAAAATTGTTTTAAGGACATTTTGACAAAAAAAAAGTTATTTAAATACACTATTTTGGCAAAAAAATTAACTTAGAATAATCTTTTTTCAAAATGTTCTCCTTTTGTGAAAAATTCTTCTATTATAATAATATTTTGCCTGTATATAGCTCTGACCTCTCTACAGAGGAACAACTAGAATTTTTGAAAAATTCACATTATTTTCAGAGTTACCACCAATTGAAATAATTATTGGCGTTTTTTTCGTAAAATTGCTGCCCTCTGTTGTCGTAAAATATGGATAAACCCACTTCTATGTTATATATTTCAAAAATTCTAGTTGAGCCTCTGTAGGTAGGTCTGAGTTGTTATATACAGGCAAAATATTATTATAATAGAAGCATTTTTCATAAGAGGAGAACATTTTGAAAAAAAAGAATAAAAAATATTGTATTTAAATAAATTTTTTTTGTCAAAATGTCCTTAAAACAATTTTATACATGTATTCTAATCAAAGTGACACTAAATATCATGAAAATTATCCATTTATGTGTTTTTGCAAAATCATGGTTCCGAACGTAGTCGGATACCTTAAAGGAACGTTACTGTTTTAGAAATTTAGTGTGATTTTAATTTTTAAAATCCGTAAGTCACATATATTCTTTATTTTCAGTGCAATTGATAATTTTTATGTAAAATAATAGAAGCGTAGCAATGTAATTATGTTTTTTAGTATAAAGAGTTTTAGCATAAAGTTGAAAATTTAGTATAAAGAATTCTTTTGATTACATTAAGTTTACATTACGTGTTTATTACACATTCATTTCCTTTAACTACATAGAAGGAAAAAAAAACTAAATAAGAACTCTTGACCAATTCAATTTTTATGTTTATTTCAAAACTTCAGGTTAAGAAACTACGACTTGAAATACCTAATCATCATTAAATATTCTTTATCTAACTGAAAGCCAGTCAAATCAAAAAGTGGTGACATTTGGCGAGTTTCGTTGCCTGTAACCATAGTAGCAAATGAACTATTGGTAGGATTGAATAGTGCATAATTTCGCAAATAACACCCTCCCCCTTTTTGTTTAAATAACATTTCAACTTTTCAACCC
>BMAV01025861.1:391503-402264 GCA_019973955.1 Trichonephila inaurata madagascariensis
ATTTTATATCGTATGTTCCTCTTTCTCCTGCGAAACTTGGGCCTACAAGACAGTGCAAAGTTTGTTGTTCAAAATAAGATGCAAATGGTAAAAAGATAAGGAAGGAACCACGATTCTCTCTCTCTCTCTGGTGCAATGATTGTGAAATTGGTTTGTGTCTTGGAAAAGGGATTCTAGGTGCACTACACAAAACTGAATTACTAAACCACTAACAGATATTAATTAAAAAATTTTTTACTTAATTTTTTTAAAGAAAATAATGCTTCACTAGAAAGGAACTTTACCATTGCCACGCTGTGTGGCAGCCAAATCAAGTGAATATGAAGTTGCTGCAAAACCTCAAAATTTTTTAAGCATGTTATTCAAAATATCAGTTTTTAACTGCTACGCATATTTTATTTTGTACTAAACATTTGATTTTTGCAAAAAAAATTTAACAATTTATACACCCAAAACCCATCAATGTAATTTGAACGTTAAAAGGATTAATTCCCATTTCGAGTTTTTTAAAAGATTCTATATTCAAGGTCACACATATATGCTTGATGAAAATTATAATAGATATGGATTATCCGGGATATTTTATTAATAAGGTTGAAGCCTACATAGAATTCATACAGGTACAATTATATTTGATAATAACTATTCGAATAATAGCTTCTAACCCAGATCTATTTCACTAAAAATTCTTCATAGATATTACTGTCGAGCTCGAAAATAGTAAATATTTATTTCAGATACAGTACTTCGCTAGGTAGATCAACTGAATTTAGCACTTGTTTGTTTGTTTCCAAAGGGAGGTATTCATCAGAAGACTCAAGTGTATGAAAAATAATAAGAAAAATGGTCTAAATTTAATACTTAGAAAATGAAGTTGTAATAAATTTTGTTTTCCTTATTCTGCTATCAATCAGCATACACATAATACTTTTTAAATTTTGATAAATGCATTTGTTCCTATTTTTTCCAAAAAACATTTTTAAATTGTATTTCTTTCTTTCTTTTTTTTTTTTTTTTATTTACCGAGACTTTATTTCATATTTTCAACCAGAGCTTCGAAATTCTAAAAAGGGCAGTGTACTTATCTCTGACAAATATAATTACTTTATACGTGAAAAGGAATTGGAAGCAGTTCAGAAGGTTAGAGCTTTCTTAGTGCGAGTTATTTCAAAAGGAATTGAAAGGAAATATATATAAAATTTCGTAACGTATTAAAGTCTTTATCGGTATGTTAAATTTCTCTGAAAGGAAATTTTATTTTAAAAATATGATACATATATTCATTAATGCAAGCACATTTAACTTTAAGAGATATTAGAAGAAAATAAAACGAAGAATATCATTTTCAAAAAATTCTCTTTACATGTCCCTTTAATTTTGATCACTTTATGCTGATAATGCTGCTTATGTATAATATGCATTTTTTAAAATTTTATTTCAATACTGAGTAAATATCTTCAAATTTGATGTACGATGAAAACTGCTTAACACCAAAGTGAGGGGATTGAAATATTTTTTGAGTTAAAAGAATTTCGTGTTAAAGGATATTACAAAAAATCTTATATATTCAACAAATTTAGGTGAATTAAAATAATCTTATTTACATAAATATGTGTATATGCGTGTATTTAATAATAAAAATTTACGAAATTTGCTCTCTTATTTTTTAAATGATTGATGATAAAGTAGAGTTAGCAATACCGAGATGCATACAGATTCCAGTTTCGTCTTCTGTTTTTGATCAACAGCCTTAAGAAGCTCCATCTTGACTTTAAGCGAAATAGAAGTTTGCTTTCCCTTTGAGATCTTTGTCATTGTGATTGCAAAAATATACTTCTAAAATAGAAAGAAACAATGGGAACCAAACTCACTGATTTTTACTCACACTGCGATCTACTCTTCACCGAATTTCAAAGCCAACTGATAAGAGATGGGATGTTTTTGTGTGGAATTTGTTGGGATAGAGGATAAAAAGTAGCTTAAATAAACAAAATTGGCACATGTCACAGGCTATATTCCCAGGGTATATCAAAGCCAAGTTAGCTTGCTTTCTACGAAACATATGAAACCAACTCTTTTTTCTTTCACAAATCTGGCCTGCGCGGCTGGTGTTTCCCGTATTTTGTTTATTCCCAGAATGGAAATCTTTTTGTTTTAAGCGATTTTCATTTCGTGTTAAGAAAAAATGCAGAGTAGTTTGTCGGGACCGTTATATTATTTCGTGTTAACAGATACTTTGTCTTAAGCGTTTTCGTGTTAACCGTTTTTCACTGTATATATATTTTTTTCTTAATATTTTGAATATTTAAAAAGTTTTGTCTATTTTCAAAAACATTACACTCACAATATTCTACTCAACATTGCATGTTATTTCACTATTAAGTGAAAATGCTTGAAATGGTAGTGTTACATTTCAAGAAAGGGCTTTCATTTCTGGTTTAAGAGCAAATGCTTCGCAAAATGCGCAGTTGCTTGACACATTTTTATGACATTATTAAATATGCATTTTTCTGTAACGTAACTAATGTTTCTTGCGAAAGAATTCCAAGAAAAATTGATGTCAGATGAAGAGACATTTATTTCTTTTCCAGCAAAACTAGTGCTAGTTCTTTTCTCTTTTGTTATTTCTTATTTCTTCGAATTTTTTTTCTTTGTTATTATTCAAAATATTTAAATAAAAGTGTTTGATACTTTTACATTTTAGGAATGTTCATTATTTTATTATTTTTATTTGAAATTATAATGTCATTTCCCCCCTTCTAAAACGAAAGCTGCTGAGAAATAATCATTTCATTTTGGATGGAATTATTTTGTCTGACATCACGAAGGTATAAGACATTCACCAAAGAATTCTTTTTGACTTCATGTCAAGAACCCTTAAATCAAACTTTTAACCAAAAAAAAAAAAAAAAAAAAAAAAAAATAGAGAGCAGGGTAACTCTTGAAATACAAATAAAAAGGATAAAATTCTTAATATTAAAACAGTTTTTATTAATTTTGAATGATAAATTTAAACTGTTAAAAAAACTGTGTAAGCTTTACAAATTAATCTTTAATTGTAGTTTTTCACTTATGTAAATCGTGGAATCACGCACAAATTAATTTATCAAGATTTTTGACCTAAGAAACTTAGCCTTACATGAAATCGGAAATGGTTCTATTAAAAGAATTATCAGTTAATTTCTTAGAAATCATTTCGGAAAAATGGAAGATATCTCTTGGACTGCTATTCTCTCTAAAATAATTACATTTCACTTGTGGAGGTCTGACGAGGATAGAACCCATGACGCTAGTTTCTGTAGAAGCTTAACATAACGACTAGACAAAAGGGATCACTCTTGTCCGGAGACTGTTACTGGCTTAATAAAATACCATCACAGTATTTCCCCACCAGTGAATCGGTGGATAGGCGAACGAATTTTTGTAATGGTGAGCATGTGTAACGTGTGAGTTGTTGCTGTTAATTGGTGGTGTTGTGTTAAGTGAGTCTAACGAATTTTTTGATGCGTCAAGTGAGTCTGACGACTTTGGATGCTCTTATTGCGGGTAGATGACGCCACGACCGGTTACAAAAGGTTGCGTGTTTTAATTCAGCAAATTTCACCAATATAGAGTGCTTATCCTGTGACGTTAGGGTCCGTAGTCGGGTAACACAACCACTAGACAAAAGGGATCACTGTCTTCCGGAGGCTGTCTCTAGGTCATGAAGATACCACCACACACACTATTTTATTTAGACATAATAACATAAGAAAATTTTTTAACAGTGTCCAATTTCACGATATGAATTAATTTTCGTCCTTTGGAGGTAAACCTTGATGATTTTTTCCATAAGGCTTCACATATTTTTTAGAGGCTTACTTTTGGTGAAAGGCTGGCCAAAGAAGTAATTTGATTTTATTGTTCTAATGACGACCTATCCTATAAGATCTTCCTAAAATGGAATCATAAAATACTCAAGTAATTTGGAATGAGCCGCTTCCGTCAAAAGTCATAACTTTCTAGCATTCATTGACTTCCAAATCATGACAGGAATGTAAAGGATTGCAGAGAGTAAAAAAGAAAAAAAAAGTGTAATTCAAGCTTTGTATTTGCAACGCCAAACATGGATACCTTGATGAACGTGAGAAACACAAAAAAATCATTCCAATCTTGAATACCTCTTTGCAATTTTCTTTGCACCACCACACTCTGAAACGTTTTTTGCTAGCAATAAGTAACGGCTTTGTTTTGGACACACGCGATTGAAAACCTTCATAAAATCATCGTTGTGTGTTAAACGTTAAGGCACCTACTTATCCTTGTTAATTTCTTCTCATAAATATCAGGCTTCTAAAATGTTTCTCCTTATTCACATTTTGACATTCTGATTTGTCTCACTGTGGTTATTCACTAACGAAACTATTTTCATGATTTTTTTTCCTTTGCATTTTTATGATATTTAGAAGTCTTTTTAAATTTTAATCAAAGCTTGTTCAGAACGTTTTTTTTCAATTCATTTTGGCAATCAGTTGTTGCTAAACGCCTCATTACGTAGATTCCTAATTTCTGTCTTAGTACAATCCAATGTATTTTTATCGTGTAGTCCATTTTTAACCCTCAACTAACAAAAACTGACTTTCAAACTTTTATACACATATGAACTCTACAAAGACGACATTTATGCATATTTTATTTCCAATGCCGATTAATCACAAACTTACAAATATTTCAATATATTTTGTCCCATCCAAGGGGTGATATTTTAATTCTTTAATAATTTGAGTAATTTTTTGTAAGACATCTATTATTTTTTTAAAAACGTATGAACAAAACACACACACACATCGTTCTTCAGCTTATTGTGAAAATTTTACAATGTTTTATTTCATTCTTGTTGTTATTTTTATGAACAATATTAAAATAAAATTTTTTATTTGATATTTATTATTGAATATTTGAAAATTGAAGTCATTTTATTTTAATGCTTATTATTAATGTTTTGAAGGAAATTTTTTGTTAAAACTTTTGTGTTATTTCAAAGTAATATTCAACAGTTTAATTTATTATGTTCAAAGATTGAAATGTTACTATTTAAACATTGATTAAATTCGACAAATTCATTGCTGACAAATTTTTTTATTGAATTAAAGTTAGATTGAAAAAGATTGATTTTTTTTAATCCCCAGATTAATAATTTAATCGGTAGCAATGATACTTAATTAATTATAACAGACATCTTAAATCAATATTTACTATTAGAAACTATTTTTACAGCTGCTTATTTATATGACTGTTCTTAGTTAAATATTACTTTGAAATATATTTCAATACTTATTTGTGCCTATGCTGAGCTATCAGTTGAGATTTTCAGTATACATTTTAAAATAACCTTAAAATGTTACTAATAAGTGATATATTAAAATCTTGAAATGCTTCATTTTGAAAAAGTTTTAAAGAAATATCTCCAAATACTGGCAGGTTATCGAATTGAAAAAAAATCGATAACTAAAAGTCTTAATTATGATGACTACTTTATAAAAAAAAGTTGTTCAGTATAATAATAAATGAGCGTGAAAAGAAACGTACAGATAAACTGAAAAATAGAAACGACTATATAGACGAGCTAGAGGAAAAGAAACATCAATACAAAAATGAACCAGATGAAAAGAAAGCCAAGACGAATTTGAGAGAAGGAGACTTTCAGACGAAATAGAGAAACTTAAATTGGAAAATAAACAAAATATGAGTTACAATGATGAAAATCTGAAAAACAATGTCTGTGAAAAATAAATTAGACGTTCAACGTATAACATGGAAACTAGATCCTGGTAATAACGAGATCACTTTTTTATAATATTTTATTTAATCTTAAAATTCCAAAAGTAATCATTGCAAAATGTTTTGAGGTGTCTTACCTAGATATCCACTGTCAAATAATATAACTCAGATTATAGCTACAGAAGATGAAGTTGAAGATGATTTTGATTATGTTGAAAGATTGGTTCTAAAGATGCTTAACCTATTAACGCATTTGCCCGTGTCTGACACGGGTGAAAGGTACCAGCAAATTTACACATGCCCGTGTCTGACACGGGCAATCTTGCATCTCCCGTCATTTTTTTTTCTAATACTATTTGAGATCCGTTCTAGTAAAAATAGGTAGGTTAAATTATAATATTAAACTTTATATACTATTTAAACTATATTAAATATATATATATTATATAAACTGCATATAAACTATCTATAATTTATTAAACTATACTTATATATTAATTTTCTGTCAAAAAGAACTCGATCAGTTTTTGCCTGTCTTTCCGAAAAGAACTCGTGCTTTAAGGGGCTCCGGAAACTGGACCATAATTAAATCCCAGAAAAATTTCAAATTATCTTTTTGATGAAGTTAAAAAATATTTTCCAGAGAGAGAGAGAGAGAATGGATAGCAGGCTCTTTGAAGTAGAAATCTTTAAACCAATGTTTCTCAAACTATGGGGCGCGCCATAACCGTACGCGTGATAACCCTACGAGGGGAACGCGAGCATATTGAAAAGTCAAAAACAAAAGATTATTTAAAAAAATAATTCACTTACTGAAAGCAAAAGCAAACCAATAAATTCTGACTAAATGAAAAATAAAATACTCATTTACACTATAATACACTTATAAATGTACCTGTGCTGCACAATCTATTTTATAATTAATTTAACATTACTAAGTTAAGGGCAAGTTTAAAAATTACCAGTGAATCCATTGATTTGTGTGTGTGTGTCATATATAAAATTACATGCCAATATTAACGCTTATCTTGATAATTTTTGTATGTTTTATAATTAATCCTTTAAATGTGCCGATTAAAAATTACCCGATTTGCTCCCCAATGCCACCGTTTAGCATGTAGGTAAGCGTATGTGGTGTATTGAGTGGTAGAGGGGGGATAGAAAAGGAATAAATAATAAAATCTTCTGAAGTAAGTAAATCCTTCGCAAGCACTATCAAGCTCCTTTTATTGCATTCCAAAGTCTTTGGAATAACTTTATGGATAGCAGTTCACAGAAAAGATAGTACTTCCGAAAGACGTATATATAAGTCTGCGGCAATTAACACACTGGCTGTGCGAGATGTTTATATACGTCGGTGGAACTTAAGAGGATAAAGTCGTATTGTAAGTTTAGCGTCAAAGTATATTATTATGGAATTTAATACATTGTTATTGTATGTAGGGGAGCACGATGCAAGTTAAGATTGTGAATATTGGGTCGCAAATATTGAAACTTTGAGAAGCACTGCCTTTAAACATCTATTGGACTTAATAATTTGATATAAAATTAAACGAAGAGTTTCACTAAAGATAAGATATAACTTGATAGATAAATGGCCACTCATTAAAACTCCAAATGAACTCATCCCTAAGCTAGATGACTATAAAAGTGTGGGAAAGAGAAAAAAAGAAATCTTCATTCCAAATTAAGAAATGGAGAAAATCTATTGTATTTCGATGAAATCACGATTTATCTTTTCAGTTTCAAGAACGGAAGAAATAATGGTATGGATTGGAGGAACGAAAATAATAACTAGAAAATAAAAATTATTTTCTAAGAAATAAATGGAAAAACATTAAGGCAATAACCACATATTTGATTTTCAGTATAATAGAAGAATTAACCGAAATTCCGATAATGCACCACCACTTAATAACTTTAGTTTCGAAGAAGAATCCAGAGAATTAAAAAATTCTTAACCAATATCACAAAGAGATCAAAGCAAGAACGAACTGTCCTTTCCAACCGAAATTGTCATTTTAGCATTAATTGGTACTAAAAGCTCTGATAATATGATTTGTGAAAATATTTATAAGAAAATCCATGCATTACATTTGTTGGATAAAAGTATTAAATAGGGAAAACATAAAAAAAAAAAAAAAAAAAAACAGGATTTGAGAAAATATTGCAATGGAAGAAGATACATTTTCATTGAAATTTCCTGCTAATCTCATTTACATTATGATTTTCGAAATTGTTTTTGACACTGAAATTTCAAAGCGTGTTAAAATATTATATATATTTTTTTCATGTGCGTACGACCACATCGAAAAAGTTAAAAAAAGGTTCACCTAAAGTTATAAACAATTTGTGTAAAAAATAAATAACAGATAGAAACAAATGCTTGTTTCTGATAACCCCACAGCAGCGTTTCTCAAACTGAGGGGTGTGATAACTATACAAGGGAATATTGAAAAGTCGAAAACAAAAGATTATTTAAAAATATTATTAATTTACTGAAAATAAGCAAACAAACTACATTCTGACAAAATAAAAAATGAAATACTCATTTACACTTATAAATCTATTAGTACTGCACAATGTACTTTACAATTAATTTAATAATACTAAGTTAAGAACAAATTTAAAAATTACATATGAACCTATGGGCTTTTCATACAGAAAATTATATACAAAAATTATTACTTTCTTGATAATTTTTTGTACGGTTTATAATTAATCTCTTAACTGCCGATTAAAAGTTATACAATTCACTCCCCAATGCCACCATTTTCCACGTAGGCACGCGTATGTAATGTATGGGGAGGGGAGGGGGGAACAAAAGGGAGAAATAAACAAATCCTATGAAATAAGTAAATCCTTTGCTCCTTTATTGCATTCCAAAGCCTTCTGAATAATTTTTTTATCAATAGAGTGCACAGAAGAGATCATACTTCGTAAAAACGTATATATACGTACGGGACAATTACCGCTTTGGCTGAGCGAGATGTTTATATACGCTGGTGGCATTCAAGAGGGAAAAGTCGTACTGTAATTTAAGCCTCCGCGTATAGTATTATTAAATAAAATACATTGTTATGGTATGGAGAGGATGGGGGGTTGCGCGAGAAATATTATGATTGAATATTGAGTCGCAAATATTGAAACTTTGTGAAACACTGCCCTACAGAGCTACTGATGTCGCACTGTCTCTGCAGTTGAATACATTTTATTTTGAATATTGGCAACGAATACAGTAGTTTTATATTCTCCTTTGAATACTAACAAGTTAAGCTACTTTTTGATGAATGATGACTTACAGATAGAATTACATCTTTTTAAATATTAAACTTATTTTAAACTGTTATTGTTTTAAAAGTGCTTTGCTTGAGCAAATTTTCAGGAATTTACCCATATGTATATATACAAATGTTTATAACCCATATTTATCCATATGTATAAATAAATATGTATTTTGAATTTTTAAAATATAAGTGATCTTACGAACTCTAATAAAATTTAATACCTAGTTTCTTTTTTTTGTGCGCTAGATATTTACGATCGATATTTCGGAATTTACTAATCAGTTAGACTTCAAAGGAATTCCTTTGAATTTATGAAAATAATAAAAATTTTCCCCCCCCTCCTTTTTTTTTTTTCTTAATGATATTTTCTAGAGTTTTGAAAAGATTTATTTTTGCACTTTTCGTGCAAGACAAATTCTCCCTCTCCAAGAAATATACAAATTTATTAAATGATTTTACAGAAATAAGATAAAGAAATACTAGACGTTTTTATTTATTTATATTCTTGAACTCTGCTGCAATAAAAGATAAAATGGTAAATTATTAAAGTAACATAAAGATCTGCATCATAAAACAAAATTGACCTTGAATCCTCTACCTTTGATCGCATTATTCAAAGAAAATAAATTTTACTGTTAAAGGGAGTCATTTGATATATGTCATTGTTGCGAAGTGGTTTCAAGAATACTTATTCAATGCCTAGATTTATTACTCGTAAATTTATATATAAGCGTGAATTTCGTATCTTGTTTGAAATCACGTAATAGATTGCAAATTAAAAAGAAAGTATTTTTTATAGGTACATTATGCGCAGACATATTTTTTAGTTTTATGATCATTGTGTGATTTTTAGTATACGATTTAATTCTTTATTATTTTAATGAAATTTATTATTTTAAAAAGAATTAATATTAAAGTAATTTTTACATTAAAGTATTCGCATCTTTAGAGAATCAAGAAAATAGCTATTTATGCTGAGATGTATCATGTAAAAAAGTATGAAACAAACTTTTTGAGGATGATTTTAATGCATTCCTATTGTTGAAGAAATTTGTTTTAAGAGCATTTAAATTCTTGATTTGAAGTAAAATATTCAATACGGTATTTCTGTAAATAGATGTATGCAAGTTGCTATTCCAAAAAAGTATTCTATTTACATGGAATGTCAATGTATCTCTTTTATCACAAGTATTAATAAAGACTTTTTCATCAACTGTTTGTTCATCCAAATTCAAAAATTTGACTTTGTTTGAGTTCTACATAGTTTTTAATAAGTTTAGGTAATCAGAGTGGAATATAATGGTGGTTTTAAATCATTACTTTTACCAAAAACAGTAAATTCATGTCAATGTAACTGTAAAGAATGTAGGATAGATTTTCAATGCAATCAATTTAAAACTCGTGGTATACTATCAATGTGAATAGAGTAAAAAAAGTCTTCAATGTCGAAACCATGTGCAGAAAAAAACATTTCGTCTTTCATGGCTCTAATAATTTCTAAGCTGATTTTAATATAGATATAAACTTAAAATTCCCGATGATAGTTTGTAGAATACATTGTAAAATCTTTCCAGATTTGATAATACATTCATTATAGCCATTATTAATGGTACGGAATTTAATAGAATTTTTGTGAAATTTTAGATTCAAAAATTTGTGAGAATATTTAATATTTATAAAATGATTACCGATCCTATAAGACATTAATTAGTTT